>JAMZAV010002042.1:40000-204442 GCA_024449915.1 Sweltsa coloradensis | reverse complement strand
TTGCTTTAAGTACTCTTAGATGAACCGTTTTCTCAGTATAGCGCATTATATTCATAAGAGTACGGAATTACCTACTTTTGATAATTTTGATTTTCTCCTTTAACCGTTACCCAATTTTGCTTTCCATATTCAAAAGTGATAAAGAATGAGAGATATCAAAATGAATTCCACGTTTGAAACATCTAGCTCAGTTGTAGCGTTTTCTTTAAATGATTCATTTCTTAAAGTTCAGATATGTTTTTTGTCATTTTTGGGCCCATGGTCATCCCCAAATTTAGCTCCTTGTGTTTTGGACGCAAGATATTTATAATGGTTAAAAGCATGTTTAATTTCAAGTTTGTACAAATAACCACGCCTTGGTAATTACGCGTTTTGATTATCATCCGAATTTTTATTTTCTCCGGTCCCTGTTACCCGATTTTGGTTTTGAAAGCAAAAGTCACTGCGTCTGAAGTACATCTTAGTGTGGTCTAAGTTTCATAGTTCTAAGATTTACCATTTTCTCTGTAGGTTAAATTAATCTCCGCGGAGAACTAGCCAGCCAGCCAGCCAGCCGAAAGGAATTTGACGATATTGAGAGCCTTTTTTTAACACAGAACGAGTTGTCGGATCGGGTTGATTTTTTTTTTGTATGTCATGGACCACATACCAGGTCATATACCGAGTTTCAAGATTGTAACTCTTTTGGGGCGGCGTGTGCAGATAGCTGAAAACCCCCCATCTCTGGTAGCTGTATACAGGGCTGGAGTTCATCGTCGCCTAAGCAGTCGCATGCGCTTGTCTGCCGGGCGACGACCGCCGCCCTAGATATTTCCACATGTAAATGTTTCAATAAATTTATTAATGTTTTAAGTTATTTTTGTTAATATATTTATTTCATAATTATAGTTAGATAATAATATGGATATTGATATATTATTAATTTATTATATAATGTATACATATAAGTTATTTATTATTTTAAACAAAATAATGGGCTTGGCCACACTTCTAGAATCTAGATCTCACCACTTTAGGCAGTTGAGCCACTTGTATCATCCTCGTTTTCGGTTTGGCCCCTTTTTTGCAAGTTTTTGCATTTTTGTATGTCTGGTTTACAGATACGATAGTAAAAACAAATAGCTATCCTTATTCTATTAAAAATAAATCCTTGTTATTTAACTAACGTTAAGTTGTGTTATACATTGTATCCATCGCAATTGAATATTCCTTCTATCCTTCCTTTTTAAAATATGAAAATTTAGATAAAACGCAATCCAATGTAAAAACGAAACAAAGTTTAAACTTTAAACGCAATGAACATATTATAACGTGTTATGTGATTTTGGGATAAATATTATCACAACGTTTTAAAATTATAGATTTTCTATTTGCCTGGAACGGAAAATTTCACTCGTACTATCCAAACGTGAATTTTCAAGTGGACAATGTCGCACTAGGAGCAAACATCGGTCGTAGGTCGGAACGCATCTTACGCTAACGATATAGCTATAGGCAAAGACCGACTCATCAAAATCGACTTGGTTGGCTGATCTAAGTTTATGGCACTTGTGTTTCTCATGTAAGCTCAATGTGTAGAAAGATATGAGCACAGTTGCTAGACTCATCAACCATTGCGTCCGTTAGTGAAGAAACGGCGTGAAGTGACGGATAGAGAAGGAACGCATTTAGTTGAGCTTCTATCCCTTATTCTCAGATAAATGAAAATATTTTCTTATTTAACAGCCAATTGCATCTTGTGTATTCATACCTTCTCACTCACAGACCTAATTTTCAGTGGAGGACTATGATTTTGAAGCTGGTAGTTACAACCCTTTTACAGACGCGATCGCCGCGAGAACAATAGCCAACCAGAGACTGGCTCAAAGGCTGGGCACGATTCAGCTGTGCACGGGCGACGCCAGAATCAACAAGGCTGATTCGGTACAATCCTCAAATAAAGGCTAGCCAATGACATCATTCAATTATCGATATCACACAAACATATTATTATTTCGATAGCGATATACCTTATTATAATTATTTGTTAAAAAAAAATCTAAAATGTATCAAAGAAGGAATAACTATTTATAATGTTATGTTTAATTAATAATTTGAATAAAAATTCAATTTTGGGTTAGAGCTATGAATTATTCCAATTTTAGGGGATGATTTAGGGGAAGTTGGGGGTGGAATAACGCTTGCCTCTCGGCGGATTATTAATTCTGATATAGTTTTATCTACCCCCATGCCAAATTTCGCGCTTGGAGCCCATGTGTTAGATATTTATTAATGGTTTTGAATTTAAATGGTTTAAATGGTTTTGTTTTTGTTTTTGAAAGCAAAAGTGCATGAGTCTGAGGTACATCTAAGTGTGGTCCAAGTTTCATAGTTCTAAGATGTACCGTTTTCTCTGTAGGCTCTTATTCCTCTCCGTCAGAATCCACATCCAGCTAGCCACCCAGCTAGCCACCCAGCCAGCCGGAATTTTTTCGACCATTTTGAGGCACTTTTTTTGACACAGAACGGGTTATCGGATCGGGCTGAATTTTTTTTGTAGGTCATGGACCACATATCAGGTCATATACCGAGTTTCAAGATTGTAAATATTTCGGGGCGGCGTGTGCAAATAGCTGAAAACCACCCAACTCGGGTAGGAGTAAACAGGGTCGGGTTAATCATCGCCTTCTAGCAGTCGCGTGCGCTTGGCTGCGGGCGAACGACCGTTGCCCTAGATATACTAGGAACCATTCTTTCAACTTGAATAATCTTGCCATCTTGGACTTGCGCACCAACTGCATGGGCCACTGCGACCGGCTACTTATCTAGCAGCCAATTAGTATAACCTAATTATAAATAGTTTTAATTGATTCAGCCCTGCCTGTTATTTTTGTTCCAACCAACCAGCCAACCAGTCTAGAGTCTTGTTTGTTGTGTTGTTGTTTGCCGGGGACCGGAACTGTTCGTGCTGGTACTGTGTATCCCTTTCCCCTTTCCTTTCTCTATCATTACGAATCGATCTGCTCCCCCCTCTTTGTTTCCATTTTCTTCGATGCAAAGCAAGGGGCGTAAATTGCCACTACAATTTACAGAAATGAATATAAAATCGAACTTTGAAACTACTGCGTGCAAAGCCAAGACATAAAATGAGAAATTATAACTTAGTAATTACTGTCGTGTATAGATGGAAGGCTGAATGGAAATGTATTGTATGTTGACCCAAAAAGGCGAAGTTTCGTGAATTGTTGTGGCCATGTGTCTAATTCACATTACACCACGAAAGCGCCAGAACTATTGACTGAGTGGCTTGTTGTTGTTGTTTTGTGAGGGATTCGGGGAAAATATTAACTATTCTACTTGATTTAAAATTCACGATGATGGTAAGAATGCTAAAAATAAAATCCATGACGGACCGTTTCCGTTGTATAATGTAAACAATGTAAACAGCGTAACTTATATAAGCACGATGTTTCGAAGACAGGCATTCGCCTTCCACCTGCAGGTAAGACCTACCTGAACGGCTTAGAGCTAGGTCCATGAATTGATATTGTTATTAGAAGCGCGACCTTTTATTGATTTATATCGAACTACTGCATGTGCAACCCTTCTACAATACAATAAAGGTTATATATATTATTTATGTTATTAGATTATTGTATCCATTAGCTTCTTCTTTCTAACGCCGAGAGTTGGATTTAAACCATTCTCTGCCTAGCCGCCCAGTATAGGTCCGCCGCATATTTCCTCTTTAAAGTACCATTACCATTCGATACGATTCACTAACTTCACTTCCTTGCTTTTTTTTTCTTTTAAACATGGTAATTTAAATTATGGTGGTTATGCGCTACATTAGATGCTACTTACGTTATTTGTAATTCATTTTAAATGCCTAACTAGAACAAATGCTATGGGCATGAACATAACCCTACAACAACTCCGACCTACAAACTACATCAATCTGCTACCGCTACCGCTACCGCTACCGCTACTTCAACATATTTTCACCTCTGGCGGATAACGCATCGAGCAGTGCAGGGGTGGAACTTGGCAAATGTATTTAATTTTAAAAGTGTAGAAGTATAGAAATTACACATCTGAAAAACCGTCAGAGTCTGAGCTAGTCATTGTTTTGCCGCTAGTCTACATACTGTGGTACTACCAAGCCATGTGCCAAGTTTGTTTATCCACGATAAACATGCACGCGTCAAGGATAGTCATGGAAAGCGCAGTTCTCAAAGGTTAATTGTGCTTTTTAATACAGGTTCATAGACAGACAGACATAATACAAAGAATTGCGAGGAAGAGATGATAGGAGCGAGATCCTCTCACAAAGAGATTAAAAAACACATGCATATCCAGCAGGTTGTAATTGGGTGGGTGTGTGGAATACAAAGGTCTCGTCACATGGAGGGGGCAAAGGAGCTTGTCGGGCAATAGGGAGCGACAGCACAACGCCTCGAGCACTACCGCCCCTCTCTATATTCTTTGTTAGTTTTCAGTTTATCTATAAACGGAGTAGGAAATTGAGCTTAGTGATTCGCTCGTAACGTAACAAATGAAGTTTGTCTGTCAGGAGTCTTTGACCACAGAGCAAGAAGACACCTTAATTTGCAAACATTCATCAGTTCCTCGTTCTACGCAAATGAGACGCCCACAAAATGCAAATAGGCCTTTCATTAATTTAACTCGACTCAACAAAGCGATAAATCCTCGCGGCAGCAACACCTGCTATGTTTATTAGAGTTCAGTTAAATATTCGTTGCATATCATCTTGCGAGTGGAGTAGGCAGTGACTGTTCAGAAAGCGATGAGCTGATTTCCTCCTGCATCCTGTAGAAGCAAAAGAAGAGACAAATCGGCAAGTCTCAGTTGGAAATTAAATCACGTTTCCTTTTCATCTTCAACAGGAAATGCCTTATGACTAAATACAATTTTGGCTTCCCATCCGTTTGGTGCGTGTTCCGGCAGCGGCGACTTTTCGGAAGACAACTTGGAAAATGGAGCATGAAAAACAAACGGAAAAAAGAACATTTTCCCGGTTGATTTTCGTTGCACAGAATACAGCTGCCATCAAAATTAAATTGTATCCTTTCTTGCGCAATGGTATACGAACCATGGCAATAAAAAAAACATAAGGTTAGCTCGCAATGCTATTGTTGAGATAACATCTCCCTTAAAGCAAAACAAAAACAGACCCGTCCGAAATAAACACTTGAATCTGTTGACAAAACACTATCTGATTGTAAGATATAAATCAAGCCCCCTCCGAGTGGTCAGAGGGCGCGCCATGCCAGGGATAGGGTCGGAGCTAGACAAGAGGCAACGAGCGTCTCTATGATGAAGAGCGTTTCATTATCCTCCTAGGCAGGTGAGTGCGGTCTTGAGTTTGCCTGCCTTCTGTCTTCGCTGTTATTGGAAGTGTGTTCTCTTTGCGGTTATCAAGTGGCACTAATTTATCTTACGTACCAAGCACAACCAACTTGCCCCATTCTTCTGCCATTTGTTAGTGCACTGAAGGCGTTGTCACACTGCCTAGTGCCAACAAGGAATGTTTAATGTTCAACAAGCATTGTTTCACTTCGGTGAACTTAACATTTTCCACACATTCTTCAAACCTAATAATAAGATGGCCTAGAAGTGAATTGTAAAAGTTAGTTGGTGGTGGCTCTAGCTGTGGTGGCTGGTGGCTAGTGGCGAAGTACCGGGTACGAGGCACGGTGCGTGCACGCAGAGTCACACCCCACCATATATAGCCAAGCTCTTGGGGCTAAATTGGTTTTAAAGCAATAGTAATCTGTGTACATTTATACTTTTAAAACAAAACTCGTTTCATTAGCCTTCAACAACAAGCGCATGCACACAACACAATCGTGATACAAGCATTAGCAAAGCAAGTCTTGATAGAGACGTGTATTTTTGATTACGTCAATGACTCCAAGCTAACTTATAACCGTCTTGTACTTGAGATATCCCGCCGAAATGCACTGATGGCTTACACTCGTAATACGATAGTAACAAAACCGAACAAGTAACAAACAATTAACAAAACGTTATCAGTAAGGTTATTAGACGAGTGAGCACAGCGATCGAAGTCTAACTATTCAAGATAAACTGCGTTTATTCTGTGATGTGTGTGTATGTGTGTGATTGTGCGCCAAAAATCAGCCGAATCGCTGAACCTATTGCGCCTAAATTTTAAACAGACATCCGGTACAAGTTAACTGAGAACTACTAACAAAATGAGCAAGATCCGTTGCGATTTAAATCTACAAGAAATAATAAATTTCAAAATAGGCTGAAAATGAGTAGGATTTAATTTAACGACAATGGTTTTTAAGAGGGAATGGATGCATCCGACCGTTCCGACATATATGAAACTTTGCAAAGTTGTCAATAAAGCATACATGGGCAGCCCTGCGGTCAAAGATTTTCAAAGTTCGTCTAGACAGGCAGGAAAAAAATCACGAATATAGTCAATTTTGGAGTTTTTAACAAAATCAAAATTCGTGAAAAGTAATTTATTTTTTAAAAATTATTTTAAAACAAAATTTGGAAATGTGTTACTGCAGAGCCCTATATTTCCACATTCATGACATATATCCACGATTTCACACACCTGTGGTGTCAGTCGACCGAGCGAACAGCAATTTGCCTAAAACGCATGTCCTCTCTTAAATGGTAATTATTTGGACATACATTTTCTTAGATAATTATGGTTTTGTTCAGAAAGATTTTATTTTTATTTGTTATGCGGTGACCAAGGTATATCGAATCTTGCACGCTCAAGATTCCCTTAAATTCCTCTGGGAGATTGAGTAAACCTTGCAATCTTTACACGTATTTCGTACTGGCTATGTTCTCCATAGTACCGTCTATGCATCTCAAAACATGTTCTATAATTGTTTTAATACAATCCAGAAATTACAAAATCTATGCCAACCGGGGGTTTGAACCCAGGTCATCCACATTTCGGGTATAAGGGCGCTTGCCCTTAGCCAACTAGACTAGGGCTAAGAAAACGCCAAAGTCGTTGTTAGACGAGTGAGTACCCGCAAACATTTACATTTAAGTTGATTCAAATGATAGGGTATGAGTTTAGTTGGTACAAGGGCCCGTCAACTGTAACGCCATAATGCACCACTCTATAGCCTATGACAGGCTAAGGAGGAAAGACCCATGCTGTCTAGCGGTCTTAGAATGTTACCGGGTACTCAACACATGGCTCTCTCACTCGTCTAACAACGACTTTCCTAGTTTAATACAATGCTGCAAGCTTGACCAGACGTTACTCCTTAGAAAAGATTTAGTATGTATTTTCACTCCAGAAGTGGTGGGCTGAACCAAGGAGCTATATATCTTTTGCTTATTCATGTTTACCACTATATAAAGACAAATTAAAAAAAGAAGCTCGTACTCTCACTGAACCTTGATGACGCCTCAAACTTAAGAAATGCTTGTTTTGTTTATCGTCGCGTTTCCTATCAAACTTGAACCCTTGCTCGACCATCCTGTCACATTTAGCAATGTTTGGTAGTATCGATTGCGCTCAAGTTCCTGTGTTTTAAATAGGTCGGAGGTGAGCTCGGCAAGGGTGTTGAATTCTGACTTGTGTTCATTTCCCACGACTTACACCTGCCGCTGCGTGACTCAACAGTATTAAGCACTCCTTCCCCTTGCCCGTGGGTGTCTCAACAGCAAATGCGGAATTTGAATAATTGGGTTCCTTCGTTCATTGCAGTATGGTGCTTCTCAAGAGCAAAGTAGCTATCTATAAAGTAGGATTTTCAAAAGAATCTCGGCTTATAGCTACAGTAGCACGAACTTGATGACAAACGCATGCTTATGCCTATGGGTGTTTAGAAAGTTCACTCTCACGTTAAAAGTTTTAAGATTTGTGATATATATATATATGACCCCGGTGTAGTCACTTTTTTAATTTCTGTCTAAAGTACTAATATATAATATATATACGATGTTTTTTAAACTTGGCTTTATAGTAGACGACTATGACGCTGTTATGTTAGTACTTTAGACAGAAATTAAAAAAGTGACTACACCGGGGTTGATTTGAACCCGGGACCTTAGCATAGCTCAGTTGGTAAGAGCATTGCCCGGTAAGCTAAGGTCCCGGGTTCAAACCCCGGTGTAGTCACTTTTTTAATTTCTGTCTAAAGTACTAACATAACAGCGTCATAGTCGTCTACTATAAAGCCAAGTTTAAAAAACATCATATTTCCCAACTCTAGGGTTACAGAGATGGTTTGTATTTCTCCAAGTTAATTTCATGTGTAGTCTAATAGGCAGTGCAATCTGCTCTACACACGTTATTAACAATGTAGCGTCGTCCGCACAAAAAAAAAAGATAAACACTTGACAATATATCTGACCATAACGTCGACATATACTTAATATAGTTGAGGACCCAAAATTGACCCTTGTGGTACGCCACTGCGACATGATTTAGCTTCACTATACACATCCCCTACTCCTACTTTTAGCTTCCTATTCAACAAATACTTTTCAAACCACGTTAAAATCATACCTCGTACGCCTATTTTTTGTAATGCATCTAAGAGTATAGTGTGATCAAGGGTATCAAGTATCAAAGGCTTTTTTGAAATCTATAAACATACATACTATAAGACAATTACTATCAAGTTTGGAGTTTATCATATCAGAGAACGACCTTAAAAGGTCTTCTGTGCTTTTTCCTTTTTGAAATCCATATTGTTTTTTGTTAATTATATTAAATTTTGTCATATAGTTTATTAAACAGTCAGCTACGTATCTTTCTAATATTTTTTCAATGCTTGGAAGTATTGCAATAGGCCTGTAACTTTTATAGTCGAAATGATCGCCCTTTTTATATATTGGTCTTATAATTGAAATTTTCAGCTCATCTGGGATTATTCCTTCTTTTATAGACAAGTTTATAAACAACGCTATTACCGGACTTATTTGATCTGCAATGATTGGTAAATCTTTCATTCTAATTCCATCAATGCCAGCCTGTTTATCACTATTCATACTATTTAGCATTAACTTTTGCTACACTAACCGGAGGAATGTACATTGATTGGAGCTGTCTATCATACGCATCTTCTCTCGTAGCGTAATCAACACATTGGATGTCACACCGGTGGATTCGTCAACAAAAGTATTAGCGAATGCGTCTACTATGTTTGGTATTGTTTCGCGTTTACCGAGGTATTAATCTATAATTTCCTCTACTGATTTTTGTTTTTTTCTACCAACAAGACTATTGATGTTTTGCCATGTGTCCCTCATACTGCTTCTATCTCTTTCTATTAGATTAAAACAATATTGCCTTTTTCTTTCAAGTATTTTTTTGTTAACAGTATTTCTGAACTTGTTGTAATTATTCCTATACATTTCCATTTTTGAAACGCATGGTCTCTTTCTTTCATTAATTTGAGGAGTTCTTTTGTCACCCACGTTTTGCTTACTCTTTGTTTACCTTTATTCTCTCTAGTGTATGAAGCTTTATCATAAGCCGATTTAAAATTTATGTAAATTGCATCATATAATTGGCTACAGTTAGTAGCTACAAGTAAATCTTCCCATTTAATACCCTTCAAAATTCCTGATAATTTTTTCTCGTCGATGCATTTCTTGGGAAACACTTTATGCTCGTCATTGTTTTTGTTTATCTCAATACCGGTCGATACTGCTACTACATAATGATCACTGACTTTAGTTGTATATACAACCGATTTGAGAGTAAAGTCAATACCTCGAACGTAAATATGATCTAAACATGTACTACGAAGCATGTCGTGTGCTATCTCCTCCCTTGTCGGTTTTGTGATGCATTGGATAAAACCATTCGTTGCTAGCATTGACTGATACAGTTGAACTTTATCATCAGGGTTATCAAGTGTGTTAATGTTGATGTCCCCCAAATATATACAGTATTTGTTATTGTTTCCTTTCCAGTAGGTTTCTATTTCGTTTATATAATCTGAGTTTGTGATATAGTTGGGCGGTCTGTAAACGCATAGCAAGGTTACATTTTCGTTTCCTACAACTAGTTCCCCTAAAATACCCTCAAAATTATAAAATATATCTTCTTCTCTCCTAAACGTTAATTTATTACTTACATATAAAATTAATCCGCCACCTCTTTTTAAGGTTCTTAATTTACAAAATCGAGTATACCCTTCTAAATGAAATAATACATTTACTTCTAATAAATTTACTTCACTAAGTAGTACAACATGAAATTGTTGTATGTTATCATGTAGAATAACCTGCAACTCGTCCCAGTGTTTTTGGATAGACCGTATGTTTACATGCAATGCACTGATACCGCTAATGTTTGTTTCACACCAGCCGTTTAGATCGTCTGTAGATTCACATAAAACGTCTTCAAAGTCATCTTGTAATGTATGCATGCAAACGATTTAGTTATTTTAATTGATCAATTTGATCAACTGTTTTGATCTTAATCACGTGGGGCGTATCTTCGTCTTTTCGAGCAAATATACATCCATTCCGGTACCAAACAAACTTGTGTCTCGTTGCTTTAGCCTGTTGCTTCACTAGCCAAAATAAGTTCCGATAGTAAGGAGAGAGGTGTTCGTTTATGAAGATGCTAACTAAAATAAGTCATTTATAATATAGTTTGTAGATGTTGTTTTCTTTCTGCTGTGTACGGTCGTGGCCGATTTCTCGTCGCCATCCTAGCATTTGCTCTTCGGACTATAAACCACGAAAACCATGTCAGGATGGAAGCTGTCTCGGAATCTCGCAGTATCATTCTTAGCTTAGAAATTTACGAACTATTCTACACGTGTTGAGTATTACTGCCTTTTGAGTCTCGATGTAAACATTGGGTGGAAGATCTAGTTGTTTAATGCTTTCATGTAGCTTCTTCGGTATGATGCCGTTGGCCGATATTACGAATGGGATTGTATTTACCTTTTTCTGTTTCCACATCTTCTTGATCTCAATTGCAAGTTCACTATACTTGTCAATTTTTTCTTCCATGTAGTCTCGACGTTATGGCACATTGGGACAGCAACGTCAATAAGGGTAGTTTCTTGTTTCTTCTTGTCAATTATAATTATATCCGGTCTGTTGTGATGTATAGTTTGGTCTGTTATAACTGTGCGGTCGTAATATAATTTGAAATCTTTGCTATCTAGTACTTTCTCCGGTTTGTATTTGTAGTAAGGTGTGTGAGTATCAATGAGGTTGTACTTGATTGCTAGTTTATGGTGAATAATGTAAGCTACTTGGTTATGTCTGACAATAGTGACTGGCACCCGGATATGATGTGTTCGATTGTTTCACCCCTTACACTACATTTTCTACATTGATCGTTTACTGTCGCATCTTTTATTATGTATTTTTTATAATTTTTCGTTGCAATCACTCTGTCTTGAATAGCCAGCATAAAACCTTCTGTTTCTCCAAATAGTTCCCCGTTGTTTAACCACCTATTTGATGCTTTAATATCTACGTGACCTTTGTGTAGTTCATCATAATGTCTCTTGTGTAGGGTCTTTTCTGAGAGACGTAACTCTTTTGAAGCGTCAGTTATGAGTTTCCCTTGTAGATTGACATTTTCGTTTGCTAGATTGAGTGGAGTTAATGATTTGTCAGCTAGCACCACAGCCCTATGCAGTGTTGATTGGTTGCTCTTTGTAAAAAAATATTTTCTTAAAATGTCTAGTTGTTTAAAATATAAGTTGTTCAGATCGATTAGGCCTCGTCCTCCTTGTTCTCTTGGAAGTGTCAATCTCTCTATTGCTGATTTAGGATGATGCATTCTGTGTTTGGTAAGTGTAGTACGAGTTAATATTTCCAACGTGTGGATGTCTCTCTGCGTCCATTTAATGATTCCGAATGAATATGTCAGTACTGGTATAGCATATGTATTTATTGCTGTGATCTTGCTTTTACCGTTTAGTTGCGTCTTGAGGATAGATTTTAGTCGCTTCTTGTATGTATCTATCAATTTTTCTTTCATTACTTTATGTTCAATTCTGGCAGCTTGTGAGGATCCTAAATATTTGTATACTTCGTTATCATTCATTACTCCAATACTATTTCCATCATCCAGCTGGAACTCTTCTGCATGCGTAACCTTACCCTTTTCGATATGTAGCGTCTTACACTTGTCTACTCCAAACTCCATGCAGATATCTTGACTAAATTCAAAATATGTAGTATTGATTAAACTGTTTAGTTGAACAAAATTTGATGCATATAACTTTAGGTCATCCATGAGGAATAGGTGAGAAATTGTGTGACATACCATATTATTGTCCTTAATTTTAAATCCGTATGTTGATTTGTTAAGCATATGCGACAGTGGGTTTAATGACAGACAATACTATAATGCGCTAAATCAGTCACCTTGGAAAATGCCACGTTTAATTTGGATTGGATCTGTAGTTATCTGCTGGTTTTTCATATTTAGTTTTAGTGTTGTTCTCCACGTCTTCATTACTGTCTTCAAAAAGTTTACAATTACTGGGTTGATTTTATATATTTGTAAAATCTGAATAAGCCATGTGTGTGGTGTTGAGTCATACGCTTTCTTGTAGTCAATGTAGTTTACGTGAATATTCCTTTTCTTATTGTGTGCCTGGTTCATTACAGTAGAGTCGATAAAGAGTTGTTCTTTACATCCCTGCGAGTTCTTACAGCATCCTTTTTGTTCCTCGGCCATGATATTGTATTCTTCGCAATGCTTATATACTTTATTTGTTATGCATGAAGTCAATATTTTATAAATAGTTGGTAGACATGTAATTGGCCGATATTTACTTGGGTTCTTCGTGTCATTATCTTTCGGTTTGAGAAAGGTTACTCCTTCAGTAAAGAATTCGGGTATTTCTTTAACTCCATTTATAAACTCGTTGAGACATTTTCTATGACTGTGAGTAGTATTGAATTTCTTATACCAAAATTTTTTAATATTATCATTACCTGGTGCTTTCCAGCTATGTGTAGCACTGATTGTCGACTTTAATTCATCAACAGTTATACCACGTAGTGTACTCTCTTATCTGTGGTTATACCTTCGAATCTCATCTCATTAACATCGCTCATCCTAGCTCTATCGTCTTGAATACATTGTGCATCCTGGTTGTGTGCTACCGGGTTACCCCATATTCCTGCCCAAAACTCTTCTATCTCCGTCTTAGTTGGTGTTCCATTTCCTGTTATTTCTTCGGTACTAGATAGTTTTTGGTAAAACTGTTTTTCCTTTTCTTTGAACATTCGGTTTTGATATTTTCTAATGCTACATTCTCTATATCTTTTTAATCTCTTAGCAAGAGCACTTACTTTTTGTTTAAGTGTATCCAAATATTCGTGAATGAATTTGTTCAGTGATTCATGCTTTGTGTGAACCTTGATTCTTTCAAATATATTTTGGCAGTAGAGTACCACATTTTTAGATCGATTACCCATTCGCAATTGTTCCAATCTACCGATATCTTTCCTAAAATCATCGATTCTCCCAATTAGTCGCTGTTCCCATTTCGGAATTTTCTTCTCTTGTTTTGTCTTTGAAGAGGTAGCAGATTTTACCCACTGCTACAGCTGCACAGTAAATTGCCGCATGAACGTCTGCAAATGACAGTTCGTCTTGTGTGTGTTCTGATAAAATATGTGTGTTCATTATGTGTACCGCTGTCTTCATTTTCCTTTGAATGCTTGGGTTTAGGTATGTATGGTCTTTTGTTTGGTTCTATGTGCGCAAACTCTGACATGGCTGTTGCAAATGCTAAAGCTAGGATGTTCTTTAGATGGATAATGTCATGTGTATTTTCTTATGCGTTATTCATATCTACCTCTTGTGTTTGATCGTCTAGTCGTTCTGGGTGTCTTGATCTTCTTGGATGGTTTTGCATTTCTAGTGGTTCTGGATGTTCTGGTAGGTCTGGTTGTTTTGGTAGGTCCGGACGTTCTGGTAGGTCTGGACGTTCTGGTATGTCTAGACGTTCTGGTTGGTCTGGAATTTCTGGTATAACTGGTAGATCTGGAAGTTGTAGCAGGTATGGCATTACCGGTAATTCTGGAAGTTCTAGTAGTTCTGGTATCAACTGGTCTTCTTCTTCGCTGTCCGCTGTCGATGTAGTGTCGTTATCATCTTGATGTTCTTGTAGTTCGTCGTTCACTTCGCGTCTTATTCTAGTTAATATGTTTAATGGAAACATTTTATTTTTAACTATAATTCTTCTTTGGTCGGCTATTCTTTGCGCACTTACGTCTTACAATGGATATTCACGTATAAACTCTCTATGGAGCTCTTGTCGATAGCCTATTAAAACAGTCTCTAATAACGTTACCCTATATAAAAGCTACGCATCACACACATTCATATCTTCTGTCCATTTGATGCGCTGCCTCATTTTCCCAGCTTTGGTGGTCTGTAGTGAATTCACCGCAGAATCATCCATTGTCTGTTATTTCCTATTTTTCTTGTTCGAGAGAAACTCCTAGCTGTCAAAGTCTGTCGTTATTTGTTATTGTTTATAAAGTCAATACACTTAAAAGATTAAAACTCTTTTCTCAATTACGATTCATCAATTTCAAGGCGGTGATGAGGTCTTCGCTTCTCAACCTCCTTGCCTTATTGTTTTGCTTAACCTTTTCTAGTTTGACGAATTTAGAAGACGACATATCTTCTCAATTCTGAAAATAATTAACGGTGCTTACGTAAAATGCTAAATATTATACTATATTAGATATTATATTACCTTGCTTTAGTTACAAATTATGCTTCTAAACGAATATATGCCTACTACTAACTGTCAAAAACTCAAAATTCAATTGTTTCAATGTCAATTTACAGCCTAGGCCTAGACAACGATATAAAACTACAAAATAATGTTATCAATACTAAAAACTAATACTTCCCTTCAATGTCACTTGTAGTACGTCACTAGTAGATCAAGATGATGTCAAAATTTGAGATGTAATGCTTGTATAGAAATTTAACCAGCAACTGATCTCGAGCTTGACTAGCTTGTAACCCCAACAATGTTGGGGTTACATTATACATATATATAATTATACATATTATTATTATTATCAAGCGAGCGAAGCGAGCGTTTCCATTTGACTCTGCCGGAAAAATTAGTCACTGGTTTCGTTTTGTTTTTGTTTTTGTTTTTTTTGTTTGTATGTCTCGCCATAACGTTCGAACGGAGGCTTGGATCGAGTTGAAATTTTGACCATCCGCAAGCTTCGTTCTAGATTGAATGCCATTAGTTTTGTGGCAAAATCGTTCAAAAAGTTAAAAAGTTACATTAAAGTTAATCGAAAGTTTTTTTTTCAAACTAAACGGCGACAAAATCTGAGATAGCCAAATCATTTAGAATGTCCGTCCGGTCACGAATATGTTAATTTTATTTTGATCCGATAAGTAGTGTAGATGGAAATTACATTATAACAAAAGTAACGTTGCCATGGCAACGAAAGACGCGCGAAGTTTCTAATGCACTGCCACCTAGAAGTAATCAAAATACTTTCGAGGAAGCAGTCTATTATTTGTCAACAAAGAGTTTAAATAGTTTTCCCAAGGAGTCAAGGTCCTCTAGATGGCGGTGGATTTTATCCACAAAGTAAAGGTTTACTTACACACGGGTTTACCCAAATACCTTGGCAATAATAAATAATATTGGAAACATGGCCCTGTGGACAGCGAACGTCGCAAATTTTAAAATTTTAAAAAATGTGCAATGTGGGTCTAGCTATAGCACGTGCTCGCTTATCAACGCGTCCAACTGAGCGTTTCCTAGTTATTATTAAGCGAGCGAAGCGAGCGTTTCCATTTGACTCTACCTGAAAAATTAGTCACTGGTTTTGTTTGTTTTTTTGTTTTTTTGTTTTTTTGTTTTTTTGTGTTTTTGTTTTTTTGTTTGTTTGTTTGTATGTCTCGCCATAACGTTCGAACGGAGGCTCGGATCGAGTTGAAATTTTGACCATCCGCAAGCTTCGTTCTCGATTGAATGCCATTAGTTTTGTGGCGAAATCGTTCAAAAAGTTAAAAAGTTACATTAAAGTTAATCGAAAGTTTTTTTTTCAAACTAAACGGCGACAAAATCTGAGGTGGCCAAATCATTTAGAATGCCCGTCCGGTCACGAATATGTTAATTTTATTTTGATCCGATAAGTAGTGTAGATGGAAATTACATTATAACAATGTACCGTTACCATGGCAACGGAAAGTCGCGCTGCTTTTTTGGCTCATGATAGCGGTCGAACGGAGGTTCGGATCGAGTTGAAATTTTGACCATCCGCAAGCTTCGTTCTCCATTGAATGCCATTAGTTTTGTGGCAAAATCGTTCGAAAAGTTAAAAAGTTACATTAAAGTTAATCGAAAGTTTTATTTTCAAACTAAACGGCGACAAAATCTGAGGTGGCCAAATCATTTAGAATGTCCGTCCGGTCACGAATATGTTAATTTTATTTTGATCCGATAAGTAGTGTAGATGGAAATTACATTTTAACAAAAGTAACGTTACCATGGCAACGAAAAGTCGCACGAAGCTGGAGTTTTTTTGGCTCATGATAGCAGTTGCAAGAAGATTCAGATCAGGTTGAAATTTGGACCATCAACAAATTGTATAGCACGTGCTCGCTTATCAACGCGTCCAACTGAGCGTTTTCCTAGTTATTATTATTATTATTATATTATTATTATTATTATTATTATTATTATTATTATTATTATTATTATTACTATTATTATTATTATTTTTTATTATTATTATTATTATTATTATTATTATTATTATTATTATAAAAAATTGTCTAAATCTGTTTTGCTCTTACCTTATTTTTATTTATTTAACGTCTATCCTATTCAGTTATAAAACTGATTTACAAAGAAGGACTACTAAATAAATCTAATTACATAGATGCAGACACGACAATGAACTACATTTAAGTAATTTTGAAAGTTAATTACAACATGCATTAACTCAAATAGTTATAACAAATAAGATATTAAATGCAATTATAGATGAATCAAATAAAAAAGGGTGGGGAATGAAATGAAGAATAAGAAAAAGAACAAAGATAAAAAAAGGAAAGAGGAAAGAAAAGAAAAGAAAAAGAAAAGAAAAGAAAAAGAAAAAGAAAAAGAAAAAGAAAAAGAAAAAAAAAGAAAAAAAAGAAAAAGAAAAAGAAAAAGAGAAAGAAAAAGAAAAAGGAAAAAAAGGAATCGTATCATTTAGCTATATTTCTGACAGGTTTCTGATACGTTTGTATTGTGTTTTATTATATTTTAAATTACGGTTAAGCTACTTAAATTTGTTTATATTTTAATGTTTGTGATTTGTTAATGTTTTTTTTTCAAAATGATTCCTTCCTATATGGTTGTTTTTGTTTGGTTTGTTTGATGTTGTTTATTCCACAGATGAGCCCGCATAATGGGCTTTGTGGGTTTCCTTGAGATGTAGCAATGTTAATGTGTTTTGTGAAAATAAATTGAATTGATTGAAAAAAATATATATTATTTTTAATTCTTTGTAGTGCCATCCGCTTCGGACAGCCACCGCGGACGGCAATGTGAAATGGGTTTGAGGAGAGTTGGAATGCATTGTCCAATGGAATGTAATGTCAGCATGCGCTTTTTGACTGAGAAAAACAATGACTCGATCCTTTATCATGATTGCTGGTGTTGTTAAAGAAGTTGTTAGTTATTTACTATTGGTAAAAAAAAACGAAATAGTACTTTTTTAAATTTCAGAAACGTATTTTGTTAGTTAATTATATAAGTCTAAGAGATAACATGTAACGATTTCAAGAACAAAGTCTACAATAACGTATGATGTGTCCACGTCTAACTGTAAACAATGGTTAACCTTTTTACCATACATAAGTATGTTATCAGTGTTAGGGCAAATTAGTGACAAAACTATCAAAACGTCAATTAGCTATAAAGCTATAAAAAAGATGTATCCTATAGTCTGGTTACCTTTTTTGCCATTGGGAGGTTAAAAATAAAGACAAAAAATAAAGAGGGAATCGAAATGGGTAAATAGTTTTGAATAAATTACAGTACACTACAGTACAGTACAGTACATTACACTACAGTACATTCATCCTTGACAAGAGAAGAGGCGGTTGTGTGATGCAATTGGCACAAGATCAGGTAAGACGAAAATTGTTTCGCTTTTTAAAACGACTAATGGTGGCATTGTTACAATAAACCGTCCTTTACCTTACCATTTGGACAGAGGGATAGAGGGGGAGGGGATTATAATATACAAGCCAATATGACGTTGATGATGGTGTAGGTATTCCTTTATCTTATCCTGTAGACTTTGGACAGAGGGTGGGACACAAAGGCACCTAGGGATGTATCTTAAGATTATATTGTTTGATTGAACCATCCTTTAGAGAGCATGTATGGGTCGAAATGGGGATGATATGGTGGTTGATTGTTTCTGGCAATGACAGCTGGCCGGCTCACCACACACCTCTCGCTTATCTAACGTGAAAAACGCCGGCTTCAACTCCATCAAACACTCCTGACATGTGAACTCGAAATGCATTGGGCTTTCGAGCTTAAATAAATAGCGTTGGAGTTGTACGGAGGAAGTGTGTTAAGTGTGTGCAACCCCATGGCAGGAAGAGAAGAGGCAAACACGGAATACGACAATAACTCCCCAGCGTTGACCGGCCGCACCCATCGCTACTTGTGCACGGCACGCCACGCGGGGCACGAGACCATCGGCATCGGTTTCACCTTACACTCCTGCAACATTTTAAGACTAGCATTTCATTTTTTATCTACAAATTTAAATGTAGAATGAGCTTTTTTAAAGTTTTTAGTTTGCGTGGGATATCTTTACTTTTGCAAGTGCTTTGCTTTGCTGCCTACGAATTGTAAGTGATTGTTGTCAAGTTTCTATTGTTACTTGTCAATTGTTATTATTTACCGTAAAAACTTGTATTAAAAGCTTTATTTCTATGGATTCTGGCTAACTTAACAACTTTTTCTTTCAAAAGGTACTATATCACCATAACCTTAATGTCCATGTATAATATGAACGTTGTAGCCCCACCCGTTTGGCCAGAATTGGCCCAAATGGCACGAAAATATCGCACAAAAAATCGAAAAAATCGTAAAAGTACGATATTAATGAGAAATATTTCTTCGATTGTACCCGAAAACAATACACCTCTAAGTTCAGAGATTTCGAAGGTCCCCTCTAATTTTCATCAAGATCGGATATGCCGTTTGCCCGGTAGAGAGCGAACAAACGGAGAGAAAAAAAAAAAAAAAAACACCCGAGCTAAATATTTTGGGGGTCAGTGAATTTGAAGTCTTCGCTTCGCTCATCCAATAATCACGTACTTTACCCAGAAAAGAGCGTATACCCATAATTTATTTTTGGATGCCATCGCTGACTATACGGACCCACATATTCTTTTGCTAGACGTGCTGACCATTGATCTTTTTATGTTACAAAAATGTTATCCACAAACAAACAAGTGCTAGTTACGCCACTGTATAGTGGGGACACATTAGGAAATATCCAAGGTCTTTATGCAAAACTGACTAAGGAAAACCTTGAAAATAGTTCACGATAACAGGTACTGGGCATCGAATCCCCACCTCGAGATGGTGCGCCACTGTTGCTCCATCTCAGTCACTACACGGAATCAATCGGACCAGCGTGGTGGTGTTCCATTGCCTTGGGCATCGAATCCCCACCTCGAGATGGTGCGCTACTGTTGCTCCATCTCAGTCATTACACGGAATCAATCGGACCAGCGTGGTGGTGTTCCATTGCCTTGGGCATCTCTTGACGGTAGAGTCATGCGCATGCGCATCGGCATCATTGTAGGTTTCACTCAAATAATGGGACTTTTGTCTCGTAGACACACACGTAAGTTAATACATATATTTGCAGTCGTTTAAATACGGCATTCAAATGATTGAGCAAATTGCACTCTACTACTGTGAGAAATCTTGAATAGAAATCATTACCTTATATATCAATAATTAAGATGTTATGTTCATGTGTAGCCCAATATCTCACATTGGTACTGAAAGCCGAAGAACTTGGGTCGGACTTGAAGTCGGAACACATGTTTTCCATGAATCATCCTTAACCTCACACATATATAGCCCGATGTTACATAATATGTGCATGCCTGCTTAATATTACGTTATCTTTTACGTTTGATAGACACTAGTGAAATCCCCCACCCCCACACAGAATTTAGTAAAGGCTAGTAGCTGTATACTTATCCTGATTCTAAAATTAATATTAGGTATGCAATACAAAATATATTGTTTAATTTGCATAAATACACAATTAAAAAACTTAAATATCCAAGGAAGCGGATCGTTCCGTGATTGAATCTGAAGGAATACGCTATCAAATCTTCAATGAGATTCAGTGAAAGAGCTAAAAGCAAAACGATGCAGTATACAGTTTGACGTTTACTTTTGTAATCTTAAAAGAAGTTTTGTTTTAATGTAGCAGAATGGTGTGTTTGTTGTATGTAGCATCTCGATTCTCGAAGCAGCACTGTCGGAGGTGTGCTCACTGCTCAGCCAATACACGGTCGCGATCTCACCCCAAGTATTCGGGAGATAGAAATAATAAACAATCTCAATTAGCATGAACTGAATGGATGTGGTGCAGGGAGTGGAGTGGAGTCGAGAGTGGAGTGTGGGTGGCGCAAGCTGCAAGCAACCTACCATCTATAGTGCAGTCGACCAATTAGAACCAGATCGTGAAATATTAGCCTCCTTTTACACATGAATACCAATTAACCAGATACGGTTTTCATTTTTTGCAATGAGCCAGCAATAATCCCGGCTTGTTTATTGCGGATCTATTAGGGTATATTATGCCATTAAAATAAAAATAATTGTTCGAGCTAGTATAAAATCAACACCACACTCTGCGGCCAGTTGTGGCGGCTTGCTTCGTAATGCCCGCGTAGAAGCTCAAAAATAATCTCACTGAATGGAAAATTTGCTTTTAAAGCCAAACTCTCTAGAGAAAACATATGAAATATTTTCAAAGCTACATTAGCACAACGCAATAATAACTGTGCAGATATTGTCGTGACAAGTCTCGGTATATGGTGTGGCGCCAGGCCTGTACACCGTACACTGTACTGTAAGGGCAGAGGCAAGGTTAAACAATATTGACGCGAAACATTATATTTAGATTCGTGGCAATTGTCTACTACGTCTGCTTGGTAGGCTTCGTGTTTACAAGGCTTCAAGCCGCACGGAACAAAGCGTGTTGTTGGTTCGAATGTTAATGTTACTTTATTAAACAATCATTAATGGCAATAGGGGCCGTACATGAGAGGTACCAAAATCCAGTTTTGGCCATCTTCCAAGAGTCCAAGGGAAACTCTTTGCTGATTTGAGGGGATTCGTCGTGCGCGGCTCGGCCGCTTCGTCTCGTCTCGTCGCTCGTCGGGAGTCGGCGTCGGCGGCGGCGGCGTCGTTGTTGTGTTGTGATGTTGTTTAGCCGGCTGCTACGAGCAGCACTGAGCCCTACTCAACGGCACTTCCTGTTTTAGGCTCCCACGTTTTGTGGCACGCTTGCGCTTCTCCCGCCCCCCCACCCCCTCTCTCCATTCAACATCCCAACACAACAACAGAACAGCCGCCGTTCTTACCAGACATAATGATCAGTAAACACAGAGACGGGACTCGGGAGACCAACAAAAAGTTGTCGCCAACACGTAGGTAGTTACACGGCGCTAATCTGCGCATGTGGTTGATTGGAATTATTCGAGCATGCACAGTGTAACGCGCTTATATATTCATACTCAGATGGATGAACTAAATTACTTCCCACTGTTCAAAAACAGGGATTTCCTCTAGCTGTAGAGAGGGTAACTCGGTGACTTTAATTGGCTTTACAAGTACAAGAATCAAGTTTGAACAGTAATGATTCTCAAACAGGGAACCTGGCGCAATAAGAAAGCTTGACACAACCTGGGGGAATTCCGTCTGCGGCGTCTGGAAAACATTCATTTAACCTCAAGTCAATTATACAATGACGTTGTTATACGAAGGAGTTTCTTCTTTCAGTAACATCAGATAATAGACGGCAAGCACGGGCACGGTAGTACCCAAAACAAGGAAAATACTAAAATCAAACAACACGTTCAAATCTTGTTATTGGTGTAGGTGCCGAGTTTCAGAGGAATAAAAAACTAAAAATACGCCGTGTTCTCTTAAAATCTCATCTTCGGTGGAGATGCCGGGTAAAGTTTGGGTGACGCTATAGCCGAGCCTCTTTGACCCCCCCCAGGTTCACCAAAAACATTCTGTATCATCTTTGTTGAAGGGCAATGCCAACAGAAAAATACGCATCTCAATTGGAGGTGTTGATCGGTTTTTATCATGACTTGAGAGCTGTGCCAAAAGACCCGGCACCTCCACCATAGCCTTAAAAACTTGACATTAGACACAATAGATGTATTTCAATATTGTGTAATATCCTATCTTTTGCAGACACATAGCAGACACACACACACACACACACACACACACACACACACACACACACACACACACACACACACACACACATACATATATATATGTTTAACTTTGGTTTTATAGTTACTTTTTAAATTTATGTCTAAAGTACTAACATACATATATATATATTTATTTATTCAATATACGTCTTGCATAAAATGTATGATTTACATACAATACAACAAATATATCAATAAGTCACTATTGGGCTTCTCATCAGCGCACATGCGGTCATGCCATCTTCGTAACCCTCTCTCTGAACAGTTATGTTATTCTTCTTACGCATAGTCGCATTCCGTCATTATTTACAAAATCATATTTACAATAACGTTCAATTCATTTATTATAAAATATTGCAATTAAAAAAAACAGTACTTTGCACTGATTAGAATGCAGGGTCGACATGGTTATACAATACTAATGACTAGGCTATAGCCATCGATCAATAAAGATACTAGAAACACTATTATGTATTACACGCTATAACTGAAATAGATACAATATTTGTATCAAATGGATTCTATAAACTTCAAAATATGTAAACGTGCACTGTGTAGTTTACAATAGACGAAGGAAAACGTGACTTAGCTGTTATAGGCTCATGTGTCACGCATGGCAGGACCTACCTTGGTTTGTTTCTTGATTAATAGTTCATCACAAAAGCACATATAAAAACAGTATTAGTCAATATATAAACAAGAAATTAGTTAAAGATACATCAATTCGTGTAGCCTAGTATAGTAAGTAAATAAACTCGAAAGTAAATACATTAAGGCAGATATGTAATAAATAATATGGCAATAAATAATCCCACGGTGAGGGCCAGTGCAGCTGGAGATTTATTTATATTTTATATATGACTTAGGTAAAGATTTACCAAAGTCAAAAACAAATATGCTTAAAATATGTACAAATATAAAATAAAAATAACGAATTTTCAATTAAATGATTTAAAATTGCACCAAAGCAAACGCAGACCTAGCTCAACACTATTGTTGTGATAAAAAATAAAATGACACCTTACAATGATTAACATTCATACACTATATTGAGTGCCTATATTTTATTATACTCAATATAAAAATCAAGTTTTACAGACTCAGTCTTTATCCGACCATTACAACAACCACCTACTCTCGGCAGACCATCAACCACAAGATATATTAAACATTAATAGTGTCAACATTTAATGCTTGAACATCTACTCCATAACACCATATAAAGGGTTTGCATGGCCTATTGATATTTAGTGTTACCCTAATACTTCATTATTTTATTATTTTATTGTATACCATTTGGGGAATTTTGACGCGTCGTTTCACGTTTATACTATTTGCGCATGTGAAAAGTACAAGCGAAATAAGCCAAAAATCTAGAATTTAAACAATAACGTTATATATATATATATTATAAATATTGATTCATGGCAGTTGTCGAAAAAGTTGCCCCGACTGGGGTTCGAACCCAGAACCTCCGGCTTAACGTGCCATAGCTTTACCAATTAAGCTACCGGGACCACAGAACAAATCTTTACGAAACTGCTATTGGTTGTGACTGTTGACTTTCATGACATAAATCAAACAGAAGACTGCAATGTAGCTGTCAAATCTGAAAGATCGCATGGATAAATCCAATCACGTCTCATCTCCCATGAGTTGGGTAGTATGAATATTAGGTTTTTAAGCATAAGCCCGCTTTAAGGACATAGTTATTGATTCATAGCAGTTGTCGAAAAAGTTTGCCCCGACTGGGGTTCGAACCCAGAACCTCCGGCTTAACGTGCCATAGCTTTACCAATTAAGCTACCGGGACCACAGAACAAACCTTTACGAAACTGCTATTTGTTGTGACTGTTGACTTTCATGACATAAATCCAACAGAAGACTGCAATGTAGCTGTCAAATCTGAAAGATCGCATGGATAAATCCAATCACGTCTCATCTCCCATGAGTTGGGTAGTATGAATATTAGGTTTCATAGCAGTTGTCGAAAAAGTGTTCTGTGGTCCCGGTAGCTTAATTGGTAAAGCTATGGCACGTTAAGCCGGAGGTTCTGGGTTCGAACCCCAGTCGGGGCAAACTTTTTCGACAACTGCTATGAATCAATAGCTATGTCCTTAAAGCGGGCTTATGCTTAAAAACCTAATATTCATACTACCCAACTCATGGGAGATGAGACGTGATTGGATTTATCCATGCGATCATTCAGATTTGACAGCTATACATTGCAGTCTTCTGTTGGATTTATGTCATGAAAGTCAACAGTCACAACAAATAGCAGTTTCGTAAAGGTTTGTTCTGTGGTCCCGGTAGCTTAATTGGTAAAGCTATGGCACGTTAAGTCGGAGGTTCTGGGTTCGAACCCCAGTCGGGGCAAACTTTTTCGACAACTGCTATGAATCAATAACTATGTCCTTAAAGCGGGCTTATGCTTAAAAACCTAATATTCATACTACCCAACTCATGGGAGATGAGACGTGATTGGATTTATCCATGCGATGTTTCAGATTTGACAGCTACATTGCAGTCTTCTGTTGGATTTATGTTATGAAAGTCAACAGTCACAACAAATGGCAGTTTCGTAAAGATTTGTTCTGTGGTCCCGGTAGCTTAATTAGTAAAGCTACGGCACGTTAAGCCGGAGGTTCTGGGTTCGAACCCCAGTCGGGGCAAACTTTTTCGACAACTGCTATGAATCAATAACAGCGGGCTTATGCTTAAAAACCTAATATTCATATATATAAACAAATTATAATTAACGTCAACAGTTTACTAAATAACTACTGAATTAAACATACTGGCATACGCTGGAAATAATAATTTTTAGTTCAGCGCTATGTCAACTTCTCTTTATCTGTATTTTTTTAAATTATCATTGGGGTAGCTATATAAGCATGCTATTACTCCAAAACCTTATAACTTGTACCTCCGATTTGACACGACTTTATTAATTAAGTCTTTTAGATCCTGAAATTTGAAAAATTGTCTCCAAAATGCTAATATTTTGTTTCACATACATACTAGAGCATCATATACCAATCTAAAATTAGTACATGGAAAATTGTGTCTTGAAACTGTGCACAAATATATATCAGGTCTACACTCAAATACGCAAAAATATGCGTTCCGAAATTACACTCCTTGATAATCAGCATACTTTTACCGATCCATTTTGCCCAAATAACGAAAACAAAACTTAGTGGATTGACAGAAAAGGTAAGCAAGTACGTCAATAATAGTCAATATTTGTTTGACCAAACTCCATCAAGGTCACGGGGGATAAAGTCGGAATGTTATTTCTCACGGGAGATTTTTGCCGATGGGACCTAGCTCGAAAATTTACGAGGTTGACAATTTTGTTTCGGGTCAAGGTGGACTCAATATTTCTTCGGTTTCTTTGTAAATTCATAAATCGTAAACCTAAATGAAATATATGTTTTGATTTAAGTGGGTGAATACCGCTTTAAATTCTTTTAACCCCGGAACCGGCACCTCCACCAATTATTTGCTAGCACTTCGAACATCCTTATCTAACCAACGAACATAAGGAATCAAGGCTCTTTCAATGATTTCCGAGTATGGACTGAACCCTGTTAACCTGCCTCAACTTCAAGTGTGTTACGAGGTTGGTCATATGAAAAGAGTAGGTCACACATGCTTCTATCCGAATCAATTATTAAACCACATTTAGATATTTTGGTGCAACAATACTCAAGATATATCTTAACAGAATACAAAGCTTCAAAATGAAGCAATAAGTTGCATATCAAAACTTATTAACTTAGTATCTCCCTCTACTTCTTTGTTGTTGATATTGATACAGGTTACAAAGCTTCACAACGAAGCAATAAGCTGCATATCAAAACTTAATAAGCTTTATTGTTAATATTGATACAGGTTACAAAGGTAAGAGAAATCAAGCCATTGGATAAAATGTCATCTTCGCAAATTTATTAATAGTGCAACTGTAAATATTGTATATAGAAAAACTTGGATTGTTTATTAATTAAATGGTAAATTTGTGAAGAGTATTCATATAAGCCTATATATTTAAAAAAAAAATGAATGGTGTTTCATAGGAATGTCTAAAACGTACATTTCTTGCGGAGTTAATTGTTAGTGTGTTTTTGCATTTACAAATAAAATCTTACAGGTTCTTATCTAAATACAGTAACCTTGTATTGGTCAGTTTACTGCACCCCCCGTGAAACATTAAATATTATTATTAACCTATGATGTTAGTAGTAAATATTTAATTAAGGTCGTTTCCGCACTTAATAAGCAATTAGACTCACAATCTAAAATGCAAAATATTCTTGTACTAGTGTGAAATGCATGGGCCTGATAGTTAAAACAGTGTCAGAAGAATTAAGTTGTTTTGTTCCATCGCAAACCTCTGCGGTTTCGCACGTCAGACAAAACCATCACAAATAAACTTAATTAATTCCGGCAAAACAGAAACGAAAGACAAAACGATACCCGTGAGTGAAGCTGAGAACTCGCATTTCGGTTTCTACGACTAAGGAATTCACCTTCACTTAGGCCATTCAGATGTTGTGCATTCCCTCCCATGTAGGTTTACAGATAGCAAATACCATCATGGCGATTCACTTGCTCAAAATCTAGGCTATATGAGAAATACAATAACTGATTTCTTGATGTCATTAATCGGGAACACTCCCGTAGGTGTATTTGTTCATTTTTAATACAATCCATAAATTTAAAATGATAATTTCTATACATGTGTTGTTTTAAAAATGAAGAATACTTGATGGTTACAACATGATGGACCAAAAACTAAGCAAGTTTCGGTTTTAAATAAAGTCTGATAAGTTAAAATGGTTATTTTAGCTTTGTATTGATTTAATCACTGATTCATAATTAGAAAGTAAACTCGCAGAGAAAATAAATTTAAAGGTGACGGAAACCTGATAATTTCCTGATTCCTGATTCTGCACATAACGCCGTGTAATTTTATGTATAAAAACCTATACATTGCTCAGGTAACCTAAAGCCGCACCGAGCTTCTTTAATAATAATAATAATAATAATAATAATAATAATAATAATAATAATAATAATAATAATAATAATAATAATAATAATAATAATAATAATAATATTTTTTTTTAAATCTTTTTTCTTCTTTTATTATTGGAAGAACATATTTAAATACATGTTTAGTTCAGTATGGAAACGAGTCCCACAAGCCACACAAGCGGATTAGCTGTGGAGATAAAAAACATTGACAATTAATAAAAATAACCCAGACTCCAGACTTTATAATATTGATATAAGTACAAGAGAAAAACAACAAAATACCTAGAACCAAAAAACATACAGAAAACTTGAACAAATAATAATACACTGAAAATGAAACTTAAAAATACTACGCATCCCACTTACATGCAATGTCTGTTTCATATAACAAAAACACTTTTAACTCATTCTTTACCCTACTTATTTGATCTATACTTCGTAAATATTTGGGAATTTTATTAAACGTAAAAGGTACACTGTATTGCAAAGCTCTTTTCCCATACTTATTGTTGTAAGTTGGTATTTTCAAATACTCTGCCTCCCTGGCGCGAGTATTTGCATAATAATAATAATAATAATAATAATAATAATAATAATAAAATAATAATAATAATAATAATAATAATAATAATAATAATAATAATAATAATAATAATAATAATAATAATAATAATAATACTAATAATAATAATAATAATAGCAATAATAATAATAATAATAATAATTATTATTATTATTTTTTTATTTTTTTATTTTTTATTTTTTTATTATTGTAGATACATTTCTTTCTTTCATAACCTTACATATTTCATACATTCGACCTTCCACAAACTGCGCATGCAGCTTATCTGTGGAACTATGTTTATCAAAGATAAGGATTTATTCACTTCTGAACACTTAACCTAATATAATTGAAATTTGATTTATTGAAATTACCGACATGTGAGTCTAAACAATGTGATAATTATATAAAGTTTGACATTTATGAGTAAATTTATGAATGAACAGAATAGAAGAAAATTGATAAATACCTGAAAAACATAAAACATAAAAATCACATAACCACAATTTCCTCACTCAACTTTAATATTGTTTTGAAGCAAATATGTCTTTAATTTAATTTTTATATCTCTAAATGAATCTAATTCTTTAATTTCTGGAAGAATCTTATTAAAATATAAATGTACAGAGTAGCTTAACGATCTCTTCCCATATTTATTGTTAAAGGGTGGTAACTGGTAATTCCTGCACTTTTGGCTCGAGTTGAAGGCTTGTGGTCAATAAGTATTTTATATTTTTTGTCAAAGTAATGCTTTAATAACAGCTTATAAACAAAGATTTTAACACAAATAACAATAATAAATTAATTAATATATAATATAATAATAATAATAATAATAATAATAATAATAATAATAATAATAATAGTAGTAAGAATAGTAATAATAATAATGATAATAATAATATTATATAGATCTTCCACCCAATGTTTACATCGAGACTCAAAAGGCAGTAATACTCAACACGTGTAGAATAGTTCGTAAATTTCTAAACTAAGAATGATACTTCGAGATTCCGAGACAGCTTCCATCCTGACATGGTTTTCGTGGTTTCCCATAGTCCGAAGAGCAAATGCTAGGATGGCGACGAGAAATCGGCCACGACCGTACACAGCAGAAAGAAAACATCATCTACAAACTATATTATAAATGACTTATTTTAGTTAGAGTTAAGACAAAGTAATAATGTTGGTATGTAATATAGATACACATGGAAGTACTTGACGTAAGTCCGTACTACATGTTAGCTCCGGTTTTGACCGAGTTTGTATGAAATACATCCAATAAAATAATAATAATAATAATAATAATAATAATAATAATAATAATAATAATAATAATAATAATAATAACACGGCCTCGTGGACGAGGAAAGACCGTACTATAAGTGTAGGCCCGAGCAAGTCCTACGCAACCAAAACGCTAAGCTGCTGTGGGACTCTGTCATCGTCACAGACAGGGCGGTCGAGGCAAATAGGCCAGACTTGGTTTTGTTTGACAAAAAAGCTCAAACAGCAACCATCATTGACATCGCCATCCCCTCAGATAGCCATGTGGTCAGCACAATAGCCAATAAGAGGCGAAAATACCAGCCGCTCGCCGTAGAACTCAAGGACATGTACAAGCTGAGGTCCGTTGAAATTGTTCCTGTCGTCGTCTCCGTCAACGGTTTGGTCACCAAGGAGTGGTCGGCGGCAAAGGAGAAGCTCCATCTGAAGGACAAGCACGTTCGTGTCATGCAGAAGGCTGCAATCCTTGGTACAAGCAACATCGTGCGGAAGGTCCTCAGCCTCTGAGTTCTGTCGTTCCCCACCACCATTGGGTCCCCACGCTAGGTGCACTCTCGCATCATCTTGGCTCAAGATGAGCTCGGTGGTGCAAAGGAGAGCAGAAACGAAGAAAAATAAGATAATAATAATAATAATAATAATAATAATAATAATAATAATAATAATAATAATAATAATAATAATAATAATAATAATAATAATAATAATAATTATTTTTTTTTTTTTTTTTTTTTTTTTTTATTGTACGTAGCAAAAACATAAGAGTACAAACATAGCATACATTATCCCACTAAACCCGAAGGCTTATCAGTGGGTCACATTAATGTATCAAAATAACTTAGGTTTAAGCTCATAGCTGAAGGCCGTTGAAACATTCTACAATATGACTAAAATTAACAATTTTACACAATAATATAAGTGACAAGGTACACACAGAGACGTAAGGAAATACAATAAACATCGAATTGATCTGAAAATATCACAGAAACATAATATAAAATCGATAATATACAATTACTTATTACATCAGGTAAATCAATTGTACACACACAAGGTGAGAGTTTACAATAAAGAAAAAGAAAATGAGTTCTTAAAAGGAGTAAGTTCACAAAAATCATTGCAGTTCTTTAGAAAGGTTCTCGAGGTAAAATGATTTTAGGTATAACTTAATCAAGGATATTTTATCTAACGTTAAAATTTCAGGTGGCAATGAATTAAAAACTCTTGGTATCATGAAACGCAAGCAGCGATCACCATGTTTATTCGTTGTTAATGGTACTACAAACTTGTTTTGGCTAGCAAGTCTAGTTCCTTTATCATGCCCACGGGTATTTTATATTTCGTATCGTAAAAGTACTTCAAAATCAGCCTGTAGAAATATAATTCTCTTACCGGTAATATAAAGCAAGTCCTATAGACGTCCTCAATTTCGTTGTGGACATTATGCAAGCGTTTGGGGTGTATTATCTTTACTATCGAGTTTTGTAGTCTAATAAGCATGGTCATATTCGAAACCGAAGCGTTACCCCATGACAGCAAAGCATACGTTAATACAGATTCAACTAGAGAAATGTAAACTAATCTTAACGTGTCATCGGATAGAACTGGTTTTAACTTATATAGTTGATATGCACACGACCGAAGTTTTGTACAAATATAATCAATATGGGGCTTCCATGAGAAATTACGATCGATCATTGCTCCTAAATACATATGGCTCGCCACAGATTCAATCTGTTGAGTACATTCACAATCAAAATCGATCCCAGCCCTCCTATGTAAGCAAGCAGTTTCATGAAATATTACGCTAATTAATAATAATAATAATAATAATAATAATAATAATAATAATAATAATAATAATAATAATAATAATAATAATTTATTCTTTATTGACAACAGGTCCGGAGACCCACAAGTGCAATATAATAGACAACTTATAACTACAAAGATTAAGCATTAATATATAGAATGAACTAAGTACACAAAGATAAATTAAAATTAAAATTAGATTAGTTGAAACAAATTAATATAGACATGAGATAAATAACAGTACACAGTAAAGAGTATTTATAAATTATAAAATAGGACTATGTTGCGCCTGCGAGTACAGGGTGTGCGATGGGAGGCCAGCGGAGTAGTTAGGGAGAGAAGTTACCTCAGCCGGACAAGAAGTGTCATGACGCCATGGGCCCGGATTCAGAAAACCGCCTAACTAAGACACGTCTTAAAGGGGTATTCACCCGCTAAACTCAAAAAATATATTTCATTCAGGCTAACTAGTTATGAATTTAGAAATTAACAAAAAAATCATTGGGTCCACCTTGACCCGAAAAATTGTCAAACTTGGTATTTTTCGAGCTAGGTCCAATAGGCAAAAATCTCCCATAAGAAATAACATCGGTCCATCTTTATGCCCTGTGACCTTGAAGGATTTTCGTTCAAAAAATATTGACCATTATTGACGTACTCAACAGTCTTTTCTTTAAATCCTATATATTGTGTTTTGTAATTTGGCCAAGTGGTTCGGTCAAAATATGATGATTACCAAGAAGGGGTGTGAATTTAGAATGCATATTTTACGTGTTTGAGAGTATATTTGTGCACAGTTTCAAGATACGATGTTGTAAAGGGTCATTTCAGCTTGTACGATGCTCTAGTATCAATGTGGAACAAAAAAGAAACATGTTAAAGCCGAGTTATGAAATTTCCCAAAACGGCAACTTTCGCAAATTTCTTGATCAAAACATTGAAAAATTCATGTAAAATCACAGTCACAAGATAAAGTTTTAAACGGTCAATTTACTGTAGTATTATGCTATAGATTATGTGTGGTAAACAAATTTTTTGGGGGTAATAATAGCCCCATTAAGCCATTCTAACGACTTAGGACAGGGAACGGTATCCTCAAAAAATCTTAGCCCGTATTCTAAAAAGTGCCCTGTTTGCGTCTTAGCGATGTCTTAGCGAGCAATGGCGGAGATCACGGAAGCTGGCTGCTCCACCTCGAATGTAAAGGTCACAATTAAATATGTTTGTCACCAGATTTTAATTAAAGTGGTATTTTTGGATGCAGAAAAATTTGTTAATAAAAGTAAAACAACTCATGTAATTTAAAATTTTGTTTTAACAATAAAGGTAATCTAACCTAAAATTTGACAGGTAGGAATATGGCCCCGTAGCCCTACGCTTACGTTTTGCGTGCTTTTAAAACGTAGTTGTGGTAAAATTTGCAGTAATTTTCAATTTCAATTTTAATTTCAATTTTATTAGGACATTACAATTATTATATAACAACAACAACACAATTTTTAGTGTATGAGTCCTTTAGCTAAATCAAATCAAAGTTACTAATACCACAGATAATAGAGTACTGAGATAATGAGAAATTGTTGTAATAATATATTGTGAATAACAATTTTTGAAAATTATTAAAATAAGGTTAATTACATTATAATCAAATAATAAAATATCAATAATAAAAATAATAATTAATAATATCAATTAATAACAGGAATTTCTGTGAGTGTATCATTAATGTATTCAATAAGACAATAATAGGCTTTTAGAATTAAAGTTTGTTTTAATTTATGTTTGAAACGGTCATAGCTTGAAATGTTTTTTACGGAGTCTGGAAGATGGTTATGAAGAGATTTATGTAAGTAGTCTAAGTTTACTTGGCCAAGTTTTGTGTGATACGAGTTTAGCTGTAGGTGATTTTTTTTACGTGTGTCATGATCATGGACATTAGCGTTTACTGAGTATAGGTATGTATATTTTTTAAATTACTAATATTGATTTGAGAATGTATAAACATGAAATTGTAACGATTTTGTGGCGTATAACAAAAGGTTTACAGTGGTCTGTGGGATTAAGGGAACAAATAGCTCTAATTGCTTTTTTTTTGTATAATAAAAACTTTATTGATGTGGGTCGAGATACCCCAAAATTCAATTCCATAGCTTATATATTACTCAAGTAATGAATAGTAGCATATTTTGTCTGAGGGCATGTTACTTATCTGCCTGATGGACCTTATAGCATAAAATGACGAATTAAGTTTTGGTATTAGGCCTAGGCCTAATGTAATGATATGATCGTGCCATGTTAGATGTTGGTCTTTTTTTAAGCCTACAAATACATTTGATGAAACTTGTGTTATTTTTTAATTATCTGAGAAATTAGTAAGGTTTGGTATTTTATTTAAAGATTTAAGCTTCTGAATTGAGTGGAATTCTTTTTTATGTATGGGAACAATTTTGGATATTTTTAATACTTGTGGAAAGACTCCATACTTAATTTTATAATACAAGTACATCAGTACAAACGGTAGGGAACTAATCCCTGTAAGTTAGGCCTATTCATATTGCTTATGCTCTAGACCTAAAAAGGACAGGGCTACGCCTAGCCCTAGGGCCTAGACTAGGCTACAGCATTGGCTTACAAATGTTGCGACCTCTTCTCTTACCTATAGGCTAAAGGCCTGGGCCCTAGTAGGCTACACCTACAGACCTATTTTATTAAAAAAATATGAGGCCCCTACAGTAAAATACTATTAATTGAAATGAATTGCAGACAGATGTTACTATAGGCTTAGGCCTACCCTAGCCTGGCCTATCCCCAGGGAGGGGATCATCCAATCTGAAGGTCTAGGCCTAGCCGAGCCCTAAGCTGTAACTCTAGGTAGGCCTAGACTAAGCCTACTTATCTAGTAGACTGCTGGCTAGCCAAAGGTTTGCAAAGGCCTCTGATCTAGCTAAGCTGGCCTACCTTAGCTAGACGACAAGACCTGTCGTCTTGGCCAGACGCGGCTGCTACGATAGTCCCTAGGCCTAGGCCTTTGACTTTGCTTATGGCTAACTGTCCTAACCTGGGCTGGGCTCTAGGATTCACCTACAGCTATCTAGACCTAGGCTTGTAAGTAGCCCTATGATGCCTACTTCGTACATTTTATAAAACAAATTTTAACTTTTTATGCATTACGAACCGCAAAGCGAGAGACGGCAGCAATTTTGGACGTCGTTTTTGAGAATGTATCGCTCGTAGCTCTAGTTATTATTATTATTATTATTATTATTATTATTATTATTATTATTATTATTATTTTTTTTTTATTATTATTATTATTATTATTATTATTATTATTATTATTATTATTATTATTATTATTATTATTATTATTGTCATCCATGACTAGTTAGCCTGAATGAAATATATATTTTTTGAGTTTAGCGGTTAAATACCCCTTTAATACTTAAATATTATTATCTACCTCATGGCAAATTTAAAACTGTAAACTCACTATTTTGTGCTGGCTACTACTAGTAACTAGTAATTTTTTATCGTGGGAAACCTGTTATAGGGTGCAATTAGCCCCTCTTCAGGTGAACTAGGTATGCGCGGATAGGAAATTGTGAAGGGATGTCCGAGGGCTGTTTAAGAGGACTCAATCCCTTGCATTCGGCTTAACGACTGAGGAAAACCTCGGAAAAAACCTTCAGTCAGGATTGCCGGTCTCGACGGGATTCGAACCCGGGACCTCCCGAATCAGAGTCGAGCGCGTAGCGCCCGAGCCAACACTCTCGGTAACTAGTAAGTGGTGGTGGTGGTGGAATAAGTAGTTGTAGAACATGTTGAAATATAATTTTGGTTTCGTAAATAAGTCATGATAATGTAGATAATACGATCCAATACCCAGTCTCATGTTAACCTCTTCGAGAGTCAGTTCTCTAGGGTGAGAAAAAACAGATCATATCTTCCGTGCATTGATATTTTTTAAATTTTAATATTTAAAAATTATCGAATTTAGTCAATCTATGCTTACTCCCCTAAATTAATGATGGGGGAAGACTATTGCAAAAAAAGGGAAAATAAATTAAACGATAACTAGAATATATTTGTTTATTCCTTATTATTGTGTTAGTATAATTATTAGAACATTTTATTTTTTAATTTTGTTGCTGTACCCGCCTCCTCCTCCCCCCCCCCACTCCACCCCACACGTACACAATTAGGTGTGGTGGTGGTGTTGGTGGTTTGGGGGGGGGGGAGGAAGTGATTGTGGAAAGGACAGTTGGTTGATTGAACTAAAATATGTTCAAAAATAATTTAAATTTTTCATTTGAATAATCATAAATTTATAGAGAATATCAGCCACTCCTGCACATTTCTAATTTAAGGGGTAGTTAAGGGGTTATCGCTTGCCTACTCGAGGATATTTAACTATTATTTATATTTCCCATCATGCCAAATTTTATGCATGGTAACCGGAAATGCAATATTTTATAGTATTAGTGAGGACTGTTAGGTACCAATTTTTCCTTTGGTGGAAAAATACTACATTGTCCAAACTTCCATAACCATCCTCAAATAATCTGATGATTACTATGGGCCCCAGGGCTGTCGAAAGTGTGAAAAATCAACATGTTACTAAACAAAGGAACACTGAAAATTCTGAAAAGCAATTTTTCCTTTCTTTCATAAAAACATCATTCGAAAGGAATCTGATATTAACTTTGGGGCGTGGGCTGTCAAGGGTGATTAAAATTTCCAAATTTTGACGACTGAAAATATTTGGACTAGTACAAGCTGAATTTTCCGCTCTTTTACAAAAACACATTTTTTTATTTGGGCAGTAATTTTGATTCCTAGGGCTAATCAAAGTGAGAAAAGTAAAAATTTAGTGATTACGAGAATAATGGTGCAAGTTGGACTAGTAGACTAATCTAGAAATGTTACGCTCTTTCACAATAACACAATTTTAAAATGATCGGACTTTAATTTTGGGTCCCAGAGTTATCCAAAGTCAGATAAGATAAGTCACTATGGATAGCTCTGGGGTCCAAAGTTACTGTCTGAGTTTTTTAAAATTGTGTTTTGAAGAAAGAATGGAACATTTCCTATTAGTGTAGTTCTAATTGCACCACTATTCTGGCAATCGGTATATTTTGACTTTCCCCACTTTGGTTAGCCCTGGGGCCCAACATTTCCAGACGATTTTTTGAAATTGTGTTTTTGTGTAACAGCGGAAAATTTTCAATTTTCTTAGTCCCGATTCGCACTGTTCTGCTTATTCTAAAAATGTTGATTGTTTAAGATTTTCTTACGCACCTTTGTGAATAGGGCGTATCTTAGCTAGAACGTCTTAGGAACGTCTTCCAGACGTCCTAGCGGAGTCTTAGTTAGGACACGTCTTCTCTTACGGGCACTAATAACCTTAGTAACTAGGACAAATCTTAGTTAGGCGTTTTTGTGAATCCGGGACCAGGGTTACAGGGTAGCTAGGGCAAGCAAGAGTAATGGCGGATAATGCGTGGCTACATGTGACTACTTTTGATCATTGATGTTTGTACGATTGATAATCGATAAACGAGACTTGAAAAAGCGAAACCGCTATATCATCGATTACTTAGCTATCTATCGTAGTGTCTGCTTTGCCCTTGAAAATCACCTTGCAGACTCTAATGCGAAAGGGCTGGGGGGCTATTCTCTTAGTTTCGGTGTAAAAAGAGGAGAAGTGCGTGTATTAAAGAATCGATTTAAAGTAGCTTATCAATGATCAATCGATTAAACACATCGATTATTCGACTACCGTCGGCAACACAAAAATGAAACATTTTTTATAAGATTAGGATTTGATTTTGTTAGAAACCCCCACTTAAATTTTCAATCCAAATTATTGACAAATAAATAAATTATGTAGGCCTAGTAAAAAAATAATTTAAAAAAGTGAAAATAAACGACAAACGATAATATAGAACAAATTTTTAAATTGGTGGATTGATTCATATGTTGGCATACATGGATTATCCAGCAATACTAGTATTCGGTGACAAGTCTCTTATTCAACTATCGAGCCAGTATAATACCGCAAGAGTATCTCTGAGGTCAAGTAGTGTAGATTGGTAAATGTTAAGAGAATGAGAATCAGATATCCCCTCCCTCGCTCATGACTAAGAGAGTGAGCAGTGTTTGTTGTATACCTTGTAATATCGCCAGCTATCTTTCTTGGCAAGCGAGTATTTCCTTTCTTAGATCAACTTGATACAAACTTGGAGCCTAAGCAAATGAGTAAGCAAGAGGAGGAGGGGGGGGGGGTTGCTTGCTGGCTTCGAGTTTTCATGTTCTTTTCCGTGCTTTTAATAAGCTTTTAATTCATTGTTTGTTTTATTCCAAGTTTTAATCAGTACTGAAATGAGTTTTGGAGCCATTAACGATGTGGAGAAACAAAAGAGAATCGATAAAACAAACTTGTGGGCCCCCACCCGGCCGACTACAAGAGAGATTACTTGTTAATTGTCTCTTGCATTCGTAAACATCCTTGCAGCTCGGCGAGGGCGCTGGCTTGGCTGAATGATACATGTCCGCGATACATTCTTCAATCCTAGCTGCATGCGGCTTCGTAAACAAACACCGATATTGATCGGCTATTTAATTTCAGTGTGTTTCACCTGAGAGAGAAGAGAAGGAACACAAACAAACTTGTGATGCGAGCCGTGGAGACAATCCGCTGATTGATCATTGGTAAACCCGATCAATCAGAAACTCGCGCGAACAAAACCTCAAACAAGTTGGAGCTTGTTATAATTGCTCACAGATCCGCCAAGAATGCTCTGCATCGCTATAATCACCATATCCTCCATCAAAGATGGCTTTGGCTTATTTTAATATCTTTCATAAACTAATTTTGTGATGCTATGGTGAAATTTTCATAGCAGAATAAAATCATTTAAGTTTTATTGTCGTAAGCGGGAGGGCGAGCGGGCGGGTGGCTAGCTGCTGCAAATCTTTACTGGTATATATAACACAAGCAAGAAAAGCACAATTAATTTTATAGCTCCCTCCCTTGTCAGTGCTCATTAAGACAGCGTCTACAGTGGCCGTTATTCCATTGCATTGCTTGGGAGAAGGGTGGGGGGCGAGGGGTATTGTCACAACCCTGTGGTCGATCACCGAAATAAGATGCAATTTCCGTGAGTTTGTATGCGTGAATTCATAAACATACGACATACCACATCTCACTCCCACATAAAATGAGAGGAAATAGACGTCTAGTCGCAAAGATCGGCGATGTGGTAAGAGAATCGTATCCCCCTCAATACATGCATGTTACAGAAGTCTGGAGCGCGCGTAAAACCCCATTAAAAAGTAAGCTCCATGATTGACAGTCGACACCAAGCACGATGTGGAAAAGGACCAGGGGTTTAACTTATTTATTTTTGATACCTGACAAGGGGTGTGATTTTCATGTGACTTGTTACGTAATTATCTCAACTTCCTCTTTGTGCCTACCCATTTACATTTTGAGAACATAACTCGCAAAAAGTCAATCTCAAACGGAAAACTGACCCCTTATCCTAACACAGCAGTTACTTCCGAATGCGAATAGAAGTATATGGGGGATTCGTTAACCGTTAACGCATTCACTGAGAGCGAATACATGATAAACCGTTATAATAACAAATCACTCCAAAAAAGGAGCACTACCTTCAAATAGCATTTCTTACCAAGGGCAAAAACAAGCGTGCAATATTATAAATAGTTTCAAGGCATCAGCAACACTCAGATTTAAAATCAAATGCTTGAGGACATGGTACATATACTTACCAACACACTCAATATACGACATTACACTGTGTTGAACAAAACATTTAATAAACGATATAACACTATGTTGACTATTACACTTAATAAAACGTTATGACACTGTGTATACCATAACACTCAATATACGACATTACACTGTGTTGACTATTACACCTAATAAACGTTATTACACTGTGTAGCCCTATACCATAACACTCAATATACGACATTACACTTCGTTTAATATCACACCTTATAAACGTTATTACACTGTGTCTACCACCGCACTAAAAATACGACATTACACTGTGTTGGCTATTGTACCTAATAAACGTAATAACACTGTGTATACCATAACACTCAATAGATAAGGTGACCATATTTTGAAATTTACAAACCGGGACAACTAAAGTGTAAGAATATGTACTTGTTCTCCATTACCATTGACCATTTCGGGGTCTGGATCAGAGCCCTAGCCAATGGAGACAAAAAAAATCGAGATATATTTATAATCCTGTCAAATAAGATCGTATATTGACGTTTGGAGGAAAAAATTGCGATGTCACTGAATTTTTGCAGAGACTTTTCTTATATAATACTTATCAACATACTAAAACTCCCCTACAATCGGACTGGAGCTTCGGCCGCCATATTGGAAAATGGCGGCCAAAAGGTGTTTGTTATCAAATATCTCCAAATTGGTTTGAGATAGACAAAATATCTCAATGGCAAAAATATACCCCATTTAATTCCCTACAAAACAGGTGTCTTCTATAGTTTTGGCAGGGGCAACGGTTACGTCACAAATTCGTGGTTTATATGTTGCTCATTGGAGTACCAGCTTATTTCCAAATTTTCACGTCCAGCATCAAACAATGCCCGGTAAATCCGTGAGAAATCGATTTAAATACAAAAAAACTTTTGTACGGGGTTCATGAAAGCTTCCATTAGTATTTAAAAAAATCAGTTCTGCGAAATCGAATTTTGAATTTACCTGGAATTTGGTTTTACCATTGTTGGCATTTCCTCAAAAATGCCCTTTTTGACTGTCCATTATTAAGCACTAAATAGCATTGGAGGAAAAATTCTTGCTACGCACATTGAAATGACTCAAATAATGATCCGATTACAACCAAAGTTTAATTCAATATGGCTGCTAATTCCTAATATCCACAACATCAAAGTGAATTATGTAATAAAAAGAGTGTAAAAACAGCACGAAAACAGTATTCATATTGTGAATATAAGGAATAAGCAGTCATATTGGATTTAAACTTTGGTTGTAATCGGATCATTATTTAAGTCATTTCAATGTGCGTAGAAAGAACTTTCCCTCAAATACTATTTAGTGCTTAATAATGGACAGTAAAATATGGCATTTTTTAGGAAATGCCAACAATGGAAAAATCCAAATTCCGGGTAAATGCAAAATCCGATTTCGCAGAACTGATATTTTAAATACTAATGGAAGCTTTCATGAACCCCGTACAAAAGTCCTTTTGTATTTAAATCGATTTCTTACGGATTTACCGGGCATTGTTTGATGCTGGGCGTGAAAATTTGGAAATAAGCTGGTACTCCAATAAGCAACATATAAACCACGATTTTGTGACGTAACCGTTGCCCCTACCAAAACTATAGAAGACACCTGTTTTGTAGGGAATTGAATGGGGAATATTTTTGTTATCGAGATATTTTGTCTATCTCTAACCAATTTGGAGATATTCGATAACAAACACATTTTGGCCGCCATTTTCCAATATGGCGGCCGAAGCTCCAGTCTGATTGTAGGGGAGTTTTAGTATGTTGATAAGTATCATTTAAGGAAGGTCTCTGCAAAAATTCAGCGACATCGCAATTTTTTCCTCCAAAAATTCTTATTTGACAGTATTATTAGTCAAATGACCAAAAACGTCTTTCTGACATGAAAATATTAATTAAAAATGGTTTTAATGTGCACATTTTTGTGGTCATAAAATCTTTATCTAGTGGTTTAAAAATGAAAGTACGAAATAAAATACAAGCACGAGACAGAAAATAATGTGTGTAATGTATTGATAAGGACAACATACTAATGAAGTTCTAATCAAGATAAATTAATAATAAAGATATTGAAAATGCATTAAATTTGTATAATATGCATGATTTAACTTTTAACACATTTTGTCTTTACAACTAAATAATTAGTGTAAGTATTGGTAAGAAACAAATTAGGAGTGGAAAGTCTACGAGATAAATAGGAAGAGAAAGACTCAGGTGGTATGGACATGTTATTATTATTATTATTATTATTATTATTATTATTATTATTATTATTATTATTATTATTATTATTATTATTATTATTATTATTATTATTATTATTATTATTTATTTTCCACTAATAGGCTTAGTAGGAAGGTTGGCAGAAAAGGGCAGTATGCCCCAAGCACAAGGTGTCTGCCAGTCTCTACACAACAAACTGTGATAATATACAAGAACTTATAAAACATAGAACATAGAGATAAAAGAGACAAACATAGAAGAGACAAATTAACAAAACAATAACAATTCAATGAATTCATAATATCAAAAAAGCAATCATAATGTAGAAGACTTAACAACTCTCTTAAAAGCAGACATGGCAAGACCTTGTGTTTCTTCGGACAGGGAGTAGTTCCAAATTTTGGCAGATCGGCAGTAGAACCCACTTATGTACGCGCTGGTTCGGGCAAATGGTGGCGTGATGGACTGGGCCTGGTTACGTCTTGAATCGCGAAGATTCCAAGACACCCGATGGAATGGGTCAAGGTCTACACAGCCAGTCAACATCTTTTTGAAGAACAAAACGTCCACTAAGAAGAATGAAGAATGACAGAATCCCAAGACGAGAATTTGAACGTACATGTGGGGGAGTACGAAGAGTTGGCCGGCCAAGAGATAGATGGCGGGACCAAATAACGCGAAGCGTCGAAGAAAGAGGGAAAACATGGGATAGGGTTAATGAAGAAATTGTAATGGGTGTAATGGCCTTGAAATCTAGGTTCATTTCGGCCAGTTAAGACGCTATGATTGCGATTTTCGTATTCGAGAGATGAGTGGTGATAGATGAAGGGTGAAGGACTCTGGGAGGACAGGAAGAAGTGGAGAGAATTATTAGAAATGCCGGTTATGGAAGAAAACGAGGAAGAAGATGAGGGGTGCTGAGCCTGGCTAGCAAGCACTAGAAGATAGCCCGATAAACTGGTGACTCGTCACCCCCCGACCCGACGAATGTTGGAAAAGGGTGTTTGATATAATATATATATATATATATATATATATATATATATATATTAGTACTTTAGATAGAAATTAAAAAAGTGACTACACCGGGGTAGTCACTTTTTTTAATTTCTATCTAAAGTACTAACATAACAGCGTCATAGTCGCCTACTATAAAGCCAAGGTAAAACATATATATATTATGTAATTAATAAAAAAATAGTGCAGTTGCATGATTATTACATTTTGACTTTTCATTATCTATAAACACAAAATCAATGCAAATAATGACTGAGAAAATAAGGTGTGCTAGTCCGGATTTTTCAATTCGAGTCGAGTCCGAGTACTTCGACTTATTTAAAATTTCGCTATTACTCTGCGATTATATTTTTTAATATTAATTTTATCGAAGAGCGTAGCAAGCAAAGCGAAGATTCAATTCCACTTCACTGCAGAAAAAATCCGGAATGTTTTTCTTGTTTCCCCCATTTTTCTGTTTTTTTTATTTTTGAGCGTTTGTTTACACGATTGATTTGGCCTACCGATACTCCAATTGCGATGACATTTTCTGAAGGCCTTTGAAATCTCTGAACTTAGAACTTCCACGTTTTTGAGCACAATCAAAAATTATTTCTCATGAAAATCGCAATTTTACGATTTTTTTCTATTTTTACTTCGACATATAACACCTACATGCTTTATCCGATTGTAAGGATTAATTCAAAGAACCTTAATTTTATGAATTAATACATTCGTGTTAAATTTAAGCGCAATTGAAAAATTATTTCTCATGAAAATCGCAATTTTCCGCTTTTTATGTTTTTTAAAACACTTCTTCGACGAATAACACCTACATGCTTTATCCGATTGTATTGATTTTTTCACAGAACCTTAATTTTATGAGTTAATATATTCTTGTGAAATTTGAGCGCAATCGAAAAATTATTTCTTATGAAAATCGCAATTTTACGCTTTATTCGTAAAAAAAAAAAAAAAAACGACTTATAACACCTACATATGCTTTATTCGATTGTAATGTAGTGTGTAGTGTAATATGCGCCCCTGATCATCATGTCGTTGTCATAAAAATTAAAACAATATTACCAAGCGTGTCTCGCACGCCATAGCAATGGAAAAACAAAATCAATTTAAATACCATCTGTATAACACTTGGCAGCACGATGCACAAATTACGCTCATCCAACAACGCGCCTGAAAAAGCGTTTATGAAGTTTCCTAGTTTATTGATATGTCTATTATGTTAGCTCTATATTTTTATTGGTTGTGCCAAAAGAAGTTCAGAACTTCCAAAAAGAACACAAAATTGTATCAAAAGACTGAGGTTAGTATTATGGATAATCAGGGTTGGTAAGGTAACGCCAAGAATAGAAGATAACGATATTTTCGTTTTCAGTCGCGCGAGACCCGGCACCTCCACCAAAATCATTGCATAATACTAGCACAACCCTAGAGAAAATGAATTATCATCTTGGAAGTGGAAGAACTATTTCAATGTTATTACTGTTAGTATGTTTATCAGAGGAGTGTATTATTTTAAAGTAAAACATTATCCTTCCACACGGTACAATTGACAGAATACCGGGACATTTCCCCTCCAAAATTTCAAACCGGTACGTTATTAACGTTATTACACTGTGTATACCATAACACTCAATATACGATATTAAACAGTGTTACACCTAATAAATGTTTTTACTTTTTACACTCTGTCTACCATCACTCTCAATATACGATATAACACTGTGTCTATCACCACACTCAATATACGACATAACACTGTGTTGACTATTACACCTTATGAAGGTTATTACGCGGTGTAAAACAGCACACTTAATATACGAAATAACACTGTGTTGACTATTACAACAAATTAACGTTATTAAACTGTGTCTACCATCACACTCAATATACGACGTATCATTGTGTTGATTATTACACCTAAAAACGTTATTAAACTGTGTCTACCACCACACTCAATATACGACATAACACTGTGTTGACTATTACAACAAATTAACGTTATAACACTAAGTCTACCACCACACTCAATATACAACATAACACTGTGTTGACTATTACAACTAATAAACGTTATTATACTGTGTCTACCATCAAACTCAATATTCGATATTACTCTGTGTCTACTACCACACTCAATATACGATATAACACTGTGTCTACCACAACACTCAATATACGACTTTACACTGTGTTGATTATTACACCTTAAAAACGTTATAACACTAAGTCTACCACCACACTCAATATACAACATAACACTGTGTTGACTATTACAACTAATAAACGTTATTATACTGTGTACACCATCAAACTCAATATTCGATATTACTCTGTGTCTACTACCACACTCAATATACGATATAACACTGTGTCTACCACAACACTCAATATACGACTTTACACTGTGTTGAATATTGCACCTATTAAACGTTATTACACTGTGTATTCTATCACACTCAATATACGACATAACTCTTTGTTCACTACTACATCTAATTAACGTTTTACACTGTGTATTCTACCACACTCTATTAACGTTATTACACTGTAAATACCATCACACTCAAAATACGATATTACACTGTATCTACTACCACACTGAATATACGATAAAACACTGTGTCTACTACCACACTCAATAAACGATATAACACTGTGTCTAAAACTACACTCAATATACAACATAACAGAGTGTTGAATATTGCACCTAATACATGCTATGACACTGTGTATTCTACCACACTCAATATAAGACATAACACTGTGTTGACTATTACACCTCATAAACGTCATTACTCTGTGTATTCTACCACACTTATTAAACGTTATTACACTGTGTATACCATCACTCTCAATATACGATCATACTGTGTCTACCACCACACTCAATATACAACATAACACTGTGTTGACTTTTACACCTTAAGTTTATTACACTGTGTATTCTACCACACTTAATATACGACATTAGACTGTGTTGACTATTACACTTAGGGCCGGTTTTTCAATCGGTCGTTAAAGAGTTCGTAAAGCTTAATCAGCTGATTAGCAGAAGTCGGTGTTTTTCAATGGCTGCTTAACGCTAATCAATTGATTAAAACATCTTAACGGATCGTTAAAGTTACAGGCCGAAAATGAATCCGTTAAGGCTGTAACAGACTGATTAAAGACTTTGTTATAAATTGACATTTCCAAAAGTATTACGTAAATACTTCCATGCAAATATGCACAAAATATTTATTTATATTTATATGTTTATTTAATTTAATGAATTCAGTTTTTAAGTGATAATATTGTAAATGGACTTTTATTCATTATGTGACACATGACACATGTCACAAGTGATTTATTACAAAGTATTTTATGTTTTAATGGCTTTTTATTGCGACCTAGACACTATGCCACTAGAGAGCATATTATTATAGGATGCTTTCTGCAAGTACGTCAATATGCTATGCCTCATACCGACAGTGTTGCTCGAGCTCTTAGCGCTTGACTCTGATTCGGGAGGTACTGGGTTCAAATCCCGTCGAGACCGGCAATCCTGACTGAAGGTTTTTTCCAAGGTTTTCTTTAGCCAAGGCGAATGCAAGGGATTGAGTCCTCTAAAACAGCCCTCGGACATCCCTTCACAATTTCTTATCCGCACATACCTAGTTCACCTGAAGAGGGGCTAATTGCACCCTATAACAGGTTTCCCACGATAAAAATTTAAATTTGTTGACTCATGCTTCGTTCAAGGGCTTATGGAAACTTGATGGAAAAATTAAAACATTTGAGGTGCATTTACATGGTTCAAATTGAATTGATTTGTTTTCAACTGAAGACTAGAATAAAGTTAATGTACCGGTATTTTTTTTTTATAAAAAAAACTTCATTTGAACTGGAACTCACTCTGCAACAATAATTATTTAAATTGATCATTCAAAATGCGAATCGTAAGCCCAAGTTACCGCCGCAATGTTCAAAACGTATGAGCGTGAAACATTAACAAATTTTCAAGATGAAACAAAATCACCTCAATTTTATTTCCCATTTAACACCCTTAAAAAATAATATGTGGGTGTGAAAATTTAAAAAAGTTTCAACTAGCGGGTACCGAACCCCAACCCTCCGTGCGGAAGGCCAGAAGCTTACCACGGCGCCATGCAGGCCGTGTAGATTTTGCTCCGCTACCCGCCTACTTATACGCAATGAGCTGAGGTAGAAAAACACATTGTATATTATGTTTTGATCGTCAATATGGATGCGTGCTACAATAAAATAATTATTAAAATCGTCTTGGACCGCGCATTTGTGTAAGAATTTTTATTTTGCGGACATTTACTTCTTGTAACGGGCTCGCCACGGCCGAGTGTGTGGTGCACTGCTTTGGAAGACTTCGTTAGTTAACGGAGACTTTAAATCACATTGAAAAACGCAAACTGCACAACCATTGATTAAAACTGTTCGTAAAGCTTAACAGTCTGTTAGCTGACGAACTCTTTAACGACCGATTGAAAAACCGGCCCTTAATACAATTTATTTCACTATATATTCTACCACACTTAATATACTATATTACACTTTGTAGATTATTACACCTCATAAACGTTATTAAACTGTGTATTCTTCCACACTCAATGAACGATTTTACAATGTCATTACTATAAAGATTAGTGGGAAAACGTTAAAGTCCCGTTGCGTTGTTGAGCGAGCACCGGTATGTGCCACACGACACGAGTACGACATTCCCATTATGTTACATACCAATAAGTCTTTAAGGTCTTAACCGATTTAGTTGAAGATTTGTTAAATAGGAGAGATTGTTGTACTTATTGACCCTTCAAAATTTAATAACGATCGGAACATTTTTTCTTTTTTTTATTTATTTTAATTTTTAATTTTTATAACCAACGATCGGATAAAGTTCAAAAACTATACAGCAACCCGCGTAGGTGGTATGTACATGTGTGTAAAATTTCGAGTCGATCAGAGAAACGGTGCGACCTGTACAGAAGCAGTAAAAGAAAAAAAAGAAAAAACAAACAGACATTCGAGCCATAAGAGTCAAGTGGAGACGCTCGCTATGCTCGCTCAATTACACTGTGTATTCTATCACACTCAATATGCGATATAACACTGTGTTGACTAAAACAACAAATAAACGTTATTACACTGTGAATTCTACCACACTCAATATACGATATAACACTGTGATGTTTATTTCACTATTAAACGTTATTACACTGTGTTTCTACCACACTCATAATAAGATTAAACAATGTGTTTACTATCACTATTTATATAGTATATTACAATTAGTATACTACCTGACTCAATATACAAGATTTCACTGTGTATAGTATCACACACTATATACGATATTGCATTGTGTATACTACCACACTTTTTTACGATATAACACTGTGTATACTACCACACTCAATATAGAATACAACACTGTGTATAATATCACACTCAATATACGATATTACACTGTGTTTAAAACCGCACTCAATATACGTAAATCCATTGTGTTGACTATTGCACTCAATAAACGATATTACCATGTGTACTCTACCATACTCAATATACGACATAACACTGAGTTGACTACTACACCTAATAAACGTCATTACACTGTGTATTCTACCACACTATATAAACGTTATTACACTGTGTACCATCAAAATCAATATATGATATGACACTCAATATACGACATTACATTGTGTTAACTATTACACCTAATAAACGTTATAACACTGTGTCTTCAACCACACTTAAGATACGAAATTACACTGTGTTGACTTTAACTCCTAATAAACGTTATTACACTGTGCAAACCATCACACTTATATACGATATTACACTGTGTCTACCACCACACTCAATATACGACATTAACCTGTGTTGACTATTACACCTGATAAACGTCATTACAATGTGTATTCTACCACACTTAAAAAACGTAATTACACTGTGTATACCATCATACCTAATATACGATATTACACAGTGTTAACCACCACACTTAATATACGACATAACACTGTGTTGACTATTATACCTAATAAACGTTATAGCACTGTGTTCAATATCACACACTATATATGATATTACTCAGTGTTTATCACCACACTCAATATACGTTATTTTCGTTTAATAATATCGTATATTGAGAGTGGTAGTAAACATAAAGTTATAACGTATATTAAATGTGTAGTGTAGTTTACACAGTGTTATATCATATATTGAGATTGGTAGTATACACTGTATTATATGGTTTATTGAGAGTGGTAGTATACACTGTGTATATCGTATATTAAGGGTGGTTGTATACACTGTATAATATCGTATATTGAGAGTTGTTGTATACACGGTGTTATGTCGCATAATGTAAGTAATAGTATACACAGTGTAATATTGTAAATTAAAAGTGGTAGTATACACAGTGTAACATCGTACTTTAAGAGTGGTAGTATACACTGTGAAATATCGTTTATTGAGAATGGTAGAATACACAGTGTAACATCGTATATTGAGAGTGGTATTATACACTGTCTAATATCGTATATTGAGAGTGGTAGTAGGCACAGTGCAATATCGTTTATGCGGTGGTAGTATACACAGTTTAATATCGTTCATATACAGTGGTGGTAAAGACAGTGTATTAGCGTATATTCATTGGTAGTATTCACAGTGAAATATCGTATATGCAGTGGTTGTTTAAACAGTGTAATGTCGTTTATGCAGTGGGTGTATACACAGTGTAATATCCTATATTGAGAGTGGTAGTATACACAGTGTAATATTGTAAATTGAGTGTGGTAGTTTACACAGTGTAACATCGTACTTTAAGAGTGGTTTGTATACACTGTGAAATATCGTTTATTCAGTGGTAGTATACACAGAGTACTATCGTATATTGAGAGTCGAAGTGTACCCAGTGTAATATCCTATATTGAGAGTGGTAGTTTACACAGTGTAATAATGTATATTGAGAGTGGTAGTAGACACAGTGCAATATCGTTTATTCAGTGGTAGTATACACAGAGTAATATCGTTTATTGAGAGTGGTAGTATACACTGTGTAATTTTGTATATTGACAGTGGTAGTTTACACAGTGTTATATCGTATATTGAGAGTAATAGTATACACAGTGTATTATCGTATATTGAGAGTGGTAGTATTCACAGTGAAATATCGTATATGCAGTGGTTGTTTACACAGTGTAATGTCGTTTATTCAGTGGGTGTATACACAGTGCATATCGTTTATTCAGTGGTAGTATACACAGAGTACTATCGTATATTGAGTGTCGTAGTGTACCCAGTGTAATATCCTATATTGAGAGTGGTAGTTTACAGTGTAATAATGTTTATTGAGAGTGTTAGTATACTAAGTGTAATATCGTATATTGAGAGTGGTAGTATACACAGTGTTATATTGTATATTCAGTGGTAGTATACACAGTGTAATATCGTTTATTGAGAGTGGTGGTCAACACATGTAATATCTTAGGTTAAGGCAACCTGGTCATGAAAGATTTTATTTTTGGTTGACATTTTTTTAATTAGTTTTTTTTCTTTGTTGCATTGTGATTGTTTTGATGTAAGCATGGTGTATTTTTAGGCTCTTATAAGTATTTAAAATAAATAATACCTTTTCCGAGCAACAGTCTACTATCTATATAGTATTCACACACAGTAGACAACATTGCGCATGGTTGTAATCCCTTAATTTTAAAATTAATCGTAGGTTATTAAGAAAATAAATTACAGTAAAATAAATTATAAAATAGTTAAATACTACGGTTATGGAGCAGGAATGCATTGAAAATAATAGAGGAGGGGCAATATAGGCCTATGTATGTTACTTCAACTTTAAAGTTGATTTCCTGGGAATCGTTATTTTATGTGGCAAGGAACAGATTATTACTTTTAAACTATGAGAGCTATCACTTTGAAATTTTCTGACCACTGAGATGGTAATATAATCCACATAACATGCCTCAGAGAACCTTGTGCAATGAAAAACTTGTCTATTTGGATTTTCTTCAGTAAAAATGTAGCAAAAAACCATTCCCCAAAAAACTTCATGAAAAAAATTATTAATATTACAAATTGCATTGAGGCATACGCTATCAATTAGACCCCAGACTATAACGTGTGAAAGTTTCGGACTAATCGAACTAGTAGTTTCTGAGATAAATGTTCATAAATTTCATCAAATAAATTAACATGTAAAATCCTTCATGACCAGGTTGCCTTAAGAGTGGCAGTAAACTCCTAAGGGCTTTTATTTTGTAAGCAACTATTTGACAATTCTGTCGATTGAGGGTGGTAGTAAATGCGGTGATATATTGTCTACTCTGTGTGACAATCATTGTGCAATTTGAATACATTTATAGAAAAATCTAATGTTTACCCCGTGTCTCGCTTCTTACAAGTCACGTATATAATTATCTCCATTTGAGAGGAAACTTTCACGATAAACAAAACAACATCAAATCTGACTGTTAATCGAGTTAAAGATCGTTTAAAAGTTCGTCCAGTTCCGTCGCAATTTTCTTGACTGTCTTTGCGTGTTGCGTAGAATAGCACGCTGTTTGTCGATATGTCTGTTGCCAACCAAATAGAAATAGAACGTTCCAGGTGTACCACGTTGAGCGGGCTGACCGGGCGCCGCTTACAAATAAACAAGCATCCCCTCAGCGGGCAACACTGTCCGTTTGACAAGTCAGCTGGACAGGCTTGTCGATCTGTCACAACGTCGGAAATAAATGATGAGACCTAAAGCGCAATACTCATTGAAATGTAATTCTTTGTTTTAGCTTTCACCCTCATCGTCAGGAAAGTAATTCAATTATTCACGTATTGCTTTCGAAAGAATCCACGTAAACAATAGACCTAATCCAACAAACGCATACGGTTTGACGTGTACAAACAGTAGCCAGGTAAAAAACAGCACTCCATTCTAGCGCACGGCACGATGCCAGATGGGGTGGATCGCCCCTCCCGCACTTGTATTAGTTTCACGAACAAATAGGTGATGTTTATTCAGTCTACCTAATACAAAAAAGCCTTGTTTTCGGTACATATTTCACAGCTGACGTGAGGAAACAAACTAAAGGAATATTGGTCCATTACTCAGAGTATTCGCCATTAGAACATTCTCGCCTACTTGTCTGCTCCAATCAAACATAGTAAGCAAAATAAATAGAACGGCAGTTGTTGACGGGAATATCTAACACTGCCCTCTTGCCTGACAAACATTGTAGAGAAACGTTTCAGGCTGTGTTGAAGAGCTCTCTCGCTAAATAGACAGATAGTGAGATAAGATACACCAAATATCAGCTATTGCATGGTATGAAGATGTACTTGTGGTTAATTTCAAATCAAGTAATTTGTATCAGGGAAAAGAAGTGTTCTACTACCTATATCAGTGCTAGAGTATTGTATTGTATGGGCCGGGGTACCGGATGTACAACAGTCACAGACGTACGCACGCGCTATGCAAAATAGCGTATTTCTCGGTTCGAATGTTCACACTTAGTAGCTAATGCCATGCCATGCTAATGAGTAATAGAATGCCTAATGAGCATCCCCCCCCCGGCCTAATCAAACGCGGAAAAGTAATTGTGAAATGTCAGTAAATATTTTACCTTATTTTTGTCCCGTCCAAAAAGTTATTAGTATAGCATTTTTGTTGCTATTTGGTGTTGTGCAGTGCGCATTTAGTTACTTACTTTACACCTGTACGTGTTCGCTAGATTGTTCAAGTAGTCGACCTCATTGAAATGTGCAGCGCGCCTAGCTCCCGGTGGAAAGAAGTCACGAGGTGTGGCGCAATGATCCCACGTGGAATAAAGCCAACCCTTATCTGATTTACCACAAGTAATACTCGATCAGTGGAGTCCCACTGCTCAAGCGATACGAAAGCGACTAGGGGGAGGTTTATCGGCCTCTTATTAGCCGACTACTGTGTAAAAACATCCCTTGGCTCATTCTCGTTTGTTTGAAATGCTCCACGCATTGGCGAGGTCGTCGTGATTGCGAGTGCGAGATCGACGCTGCTGCTGTTCTGAGTCCCGAGACTCGGGGTTGTAGGTGACGCGTGTAGGGCTCGTGGGGCGATGGCGAAGGGGGGGGGGGGGGGACGAAGCGACGAACTTCGAGGAGCTACATTCCGCATTCAAGAGGGAAACTTTATCGAGTAAACTGTAAAGAATTATTGATGCTCTTTATCACAGTTTTTACTACCCCTAAACAATAAATGAAGTGGGCTATCAGTTACATTTCCAAGAGTCCTATCGACTCAACCTAAAATTGCCGTATAATATTTCACACCTTGCAGTGGAGAACAAGATTGGAGTACTGTTTAGCATTCAAGTGGCCATCCCTCATTAGCATTTGGTAGAAGCATTTCGCCGTAGCTAGCGAGCCGGCACTTTCTTGTTTGCAAGAAGCTTCGTATCATCCCCCTCCCCCCCTTCAGTGAAACCCCATAACCTCCGTCGACCAACTCAACTAATCAAAGTAACCAGCTTTGAAGAAGACTCTTAAAGCAAGTGGTTAGATGTCTTAAATGTTTTCGAATGACTGCCTAGCTTGACGGCGAATGAGAGGGTGCGGCGGGGGACAGAGCTCACATATGGAAGTGGAAATCGATTTAGCAATTCACTACAGGTGGAGAGGGGCGATAATTACAGCTGAATTGTGTTTTAACGGTCTAATGCACTAACAATGCATGTACAGTATCTATCTCTATGATTGTGCGTGTATTCAATTCTCAGCTGTATTGATTGCTGATCTCCTAGGTACACTTGAGGTGCATATTCGTGTATCGTTCCAGCCTATCATCTCCGAACAAGCCGTTTACCTCACAACAAACACCTAGCATTCTCAATGAAGCAGTATTCAACATACATAATGCACGTAAACATTTTTGTAGTCGCGCCATTTACTTGTAAATCTAGGTTTCTAGCCCATAGCTCGACTGCTACCACCATGACTAGAGCAAAAACGCATCGTTCTCGCGAGCCGGAAGTAGTTCCATTTACTTTGAGCGGGAATGGCATGTCGCAATAAATCACGTGTCTGTTATGTGTCCGTAACATGTCGTGGGCGAGGGAGCCCACTTGTTGCACGAGGACGAAACAACACACAACACCACAGCGCGCGGGCCGCGGTGAACACACGTACACGCACGCACACGCAATATTCAACAAACTAAATTTTAGGACATTTGGCTGCAGCCAACGTTCAAAGAAAAAAATATTTCAACAATAACGGATCTTATTTAGCTGGTTGTGTGAATGTTGGCATTATTTTTATATCTCACTTTTAGCCCGCCTCCTATACATATTATTATATCTCCCCCGTTCCAATGTTTAACATTAGTATTCACAACCACTTAGCGTGATCCCATTGATTTCCTACATAACTGTTCACATCCAAGTTCGTAAAATTACCTCTAGGCGAACGAGACGAAAAGTTGAAAAACATAACTTTTCGGTAATTAAATTAGTTTTTGTAAATGGGGAATGCGCAAAAGGCTTAAAATACCTATTCAAATCAACTCGCGTCGTCAATATGATTCGTCATCAATCAATAATAGTATACATGCAGATTTAAGTGATTGATGTAATTTTCACTCGCTTATTTTCGTGCGCTAAGTGATTGTGAACGGGCCTTTTAGTGTGTGGTTCGTTGGTCTTGTAATTAGGGTCTCTGCCTCCAATACACAAGTTCCAAGATACGATTCCTGCTCTAGACGGAAGTTTTTAAGCTTCTGATGATGACCCATGTCGATTGTTAGCTCAGGAATGTGTAAACGGTGATATTGAAGCCGTCCTAGCAACGAGGCACATAATAAATTCCAAGGTTGTTCTGAATTAGCCTTGTTGATTCTGATTTCTGACCCTGTCCGCGGGTGGAATCGTGTCCAGCTGTTTTGCTAGTCGATGGTGTTGGCACCTACAGCGTTGCCTTGGTCTGCTTTAAATTTAATTTCTGTCACTGAAAATCAGTTTTTTGACTGAGTAGACTCTAAATATGATTGTTTTGAAATGTATTTATTTATTGTCATGGACTTTGCAATAATCGGCCACGGAGCTAGTGAACACCCCCGAGCGGCAGTTGTAATTTGTAATTTTTATATTTTACCCTTTACCAACTTTGGGTGTCACCACAGAGAGTAAAGTTCTTGTAGCATATAATCATTCATTTTATTATTAACCATTTACACATTTCAAGTATTTATTTGAACTAAGCGGTGTAGACTAGCGCTAAAGAGCCCTACCACGGCCGATTTTGCAAATGACGGAGCAAGAATCACCACTATGCACATGGATATGCAGCTAGTGAAAGGAAAATCTAAAATTAAGTTGCAGTTGACTAGGCTAGTCACGAGTGATGAAAGTCCACAATATATTATTCTCGTGGAAACACAATATTATAAAACTGATTTGTTACGAGACGATCCTACCCCAAACAAAATGAAGATTGCCAAATATCAGATAAGGGAAATATATAATAATCGCCGATCAAAACATCAAAATACGAATTGTCAGTATTTTCTTCAAATCTTGAAAAATGGCCAAAGTGGGCGGGGGGCATCAATTTACGGATAACTTTTTTGGATGTTGTGAGAACTTGCTCAGGCTACAAGAGGTACATAAAGTTGTAACCACCCATTCTTCTGATCGACTTAAAACATTGCACGCGGTTAGTGCTACGTTTGTGCTGGTTTGTGCCGCAAACCACATCGTTTGTGCTGTTTCCGTTCAAAAGTTACACGCACTTGCAAGTGGGTGGTGACAACTTAATGCACCCACTGTTCTGATTATTCTTTTAATGGGGGTACTTTTGAGAGTAATAACAAAGCAAAATAGTATACAAAGTTTACCACCGAGAAAATTTGTTTGCATGATAGATCTGAATAACTAATTTAATTGCGCGTTTACAAATTTTGGAGTCTCAAATATGAATTAGTGGTTTGATTTCATGGTTTTAGTATATTGATCTCATGGACAAACATGTGGCTAATGGCATTTCAGTTTAAGTGAGTGAATTGGTCAGTGGGTGAGTGGGTGAGTGGATGAGTGTGTGAATGCGTGAGTGTGTGAATGCGTGAGTGAGTGAGTGAGTGAGTGAGTGAGTGAGTGAGTGAGTGAGTGAGTGAGTGACTGAGTGACTGAGTGACTGAGTGAGTGAGTGAGTGAGTGAGTGAGAGAGTGAGTGTATGAGTGAGTGACAAAGTGAGTGGGTGGGTGGGTTGGTGGGTGGTTGAATTAGTGAGGAAATAGATGAGTGAGTGAGTGAATGAATGTGTGAATGAGTAAGTGATTGCGTGGGTATTTAATGAGTGAGTGAGCGGGAATATGTATTGAGATTGTAGTTTTGTGACATAAATCTTTATGTCTGGTAACGTAAGAATATTACGTACCTTGAAAATTATTCGTCTAGTACATACAATCATGCAGATGTAAGATTATGGTTTTTTAACGTTGCTATGATACTTGCTGTGCTTCTAATGTATTTGATGTCAAGTTAATTTTAAAACTCTTACATTTGTATACAATATGATTATATATAATTCCTAAATACATAACATTTTGCTATGTGAAGCCCGTATTATATTGACACATCAATGATGTATTAAAACACTGTTTTCATACATTATCAAGTATTATGACTGTTGTAATTAATATACAGCATGAAAAAAAGCACCTATACAAATCCTTGTACAATCCTAATAACACAGGATGTACAAGTACAATATTTTGTATACATAAACAACAACACAAAAGGTACCACAAACGAGGCGTTGCACTTACCACGTGCAAAGTTCCATTTCGATCAGACAAATTATTTAAATCAAATTAATAACATAAAATTAAGTTGTAACCACGCACTTTCAAGTGCGGGTAATTTTTGAACGGAAACAGCACAAACGATGCGGTTTGCGGCACAAACCAGCACAAACGTAGCATTAACCGCGTGCAAAGTTTCAAGACGATCAGAAGAATGGGTGGTTACAAATTAATGGGCCTGGTGACACGATATTGTGCAAGTTAGGTAGCCAACTAGGGTATACATGGTCGGCTATTGCACGCTCCTTGTGAATTTTGGTTAAATAATAATAGACACCTTCACCAAAAAAGAGACTTGAATTTTGGAACAAAGTGTATTTCCTTTAAGTCCTAATTTATACTCGGCACCTCCACTAAAAATAATATTTGGACGTTAGGGAAGAAACGAATAAATCTTTATTTGTATCCTTTTTCGACTATCTGCCCCTTTTAGGTACTCCCATGTGTACGTATGCCCGTTTGTAAGTTTTCGTAATGTGTCATTGTAGTAAGGAAAAAAGGTCACCACACAGTGGTTGATATTTGGTAATCAGCAATATAAATGGTTTTTTCTTTGGTGGTTCCATGGTGAAATAATAAGAGGCCTATGTTTGATTTAGTTGTGTGCTTTACAACTTCTTTCTCAAATCTACACTGGCCCTGGCAGCCATATGTTTTAAGATGGCAGCGGAAATAGCCTAATTGAAGACGACCGAGCTCAAGTCTATCATTTGATTTGAAAACACGATCTCGGCACACATATTGACCAAATAGAAACAGGGAATCAGAGAATCTCACTTTAATGGTGAAATCTCGAAAGATCGATTGTATATAGAATGCTTGAATTTGTATTAATTGAGATTTCCACAATACTCCATTAAAGAAATCTCCCTACAGGATACTCTATTATTCGCTTGTAGATTACTGAACTGAAGCACATATCACTCACCAGGAGGCGAAAACGGAATAGATTTCTCTTCGACGGAGAGTCTGCGTTCCTGCGATTTCATTCAAAGTTGGTCTTGATTTAAAAAAGTTCGCAAAATAGCCATGAGCTGTGCTGATTTACAAGCTGCAATTTGCAAACCACGTTATACTCCCGTCAGTTAATGAAGGACGAAAGTTACTGGTCTCGACTATTTTCCTCTTTCCTCCTAGTTTTTTTTTAGCAACATTTCTGCAAAAAAGAATGAAAGAATATAATAGAATGGACGGTGGAAGTGAATGCCGTGTATTAGAAATGCATGTATCCTGAAATACGAGCAAGAACGTATAATACGCCAACAAAGTTGTGCGTACAAACATTGCTAACAACTTCTAACGATGTGCAAAATCGAATGCACTTTATTCTCCTCAAAAACGAAAGCCAGGGCACAAACCCGAAGCGTACTCGGGTTCCGTAACGAGTCAATGAAGATCTGTATACAGGGACACACAACAACAAACTGACACCAGAAAGATGGTGTGAAATCAAGGTACTAAACAGAAATATCATGAAGGCTATAAACTAGGGACGTCAAGTGATTATTGACTTTCGATCGATATTTCTGTAAAAGTTTCAACATCTATTAATAAATTGATACCGATTAATGATTGTCCGAAGATGTCCGATCATGTCCAAATATGGTAAGCTTAGCTCCATAATGTTTCGCTCTTGATCGGTTTATAAAAAGTGCTGTGATTTTCAATGTGCATTTCCACAAATGTGTAACAATTATTCTAATCATGACATAATGACTTAAGCCGAGGTATAAGTAGGCCTTCTTTATGTGCCCTGTGTGTTTCCCCATTTACCTCCTTAAAACATGTTTTAGCAGAGATATGAGTAGTCCCTTATGTGCTAGTGAGTTTCCCCATTAACCTCCTTAAAACATTATAAGCCGAGACAAGAGAATTCCCGTATGTGCTATAGTGTGTTTCCCCATTAACCTCCTTAAAACATGTTTTAGCAGAGATATGAGTAGTCCCTTATGTGCTAGTGTGTTTCCCCATTAGCCTCCTTAAAACATGTTTTAGCAGAGATATGAGTAGTCCCTTATATGCTAGTGTGTTTCCCCATTAACCTCCTTAAAACATGTTTTAGCCGAGATATGAGTAGTCCCTTATGTGCTAGTGTGTTTCCCCATTTACCTCCTAAAAACATGTATTAGCCATTAATTACCTAAAAGTTGGTCCAAATCGCGATAGTCCAAATATTGGTACTGTCATATGTTCGATGAAGCTAGTAGTGTTCCCTTAGTGCTTTAAACATTATCTTAAAAATGTTTTATAGCTAGGTGTTTCCCTTCCTTTAAACAGTTTTAGCCGAAATGTGTAGCGATATGTAGTGCGTTTCGCCATTACCTTCCATAAACTTTAACAGATTTAGAGAGCTATGTAGTCGTTTTCCTAGCTTTTTAAACATTTACCTTAAACAGTTTAGGGTAGGTGTTCCCTTACTCTTAACTTTTTAGACCTTAAACATTTGGCTTGTGTTCCCATTAACTCCTTAAACATGTTTAGCAGAGAAGAGATCCTATGTGTAGTGTGTCCATTAACCTCCTTAAAACATGTTTTAGCAAGATATGAGTAACTTATCTAGTTGTGTTCCATTGTTCCATTAACCTTTAAGAATATTTAGCAAATATGTGTCCCTAGTCCTTACTGTTTCCATAACCCCAAATACATGTTTATCCGAGTATGAGAATCCCTTATTGCTCTTGATGTTTCCCCAACCTCTTAAAACTGTTTTGCAGTAGTAGTCCTTATGTGCTAAGTGTTTCTCATACCTCCTTAACATGTTTTCGATATTAAGACCTTATTGTTAGCGAGTTATCCTTAACTCCTTTATTACCATTACTCTATAAAATTGTAATCCCTATGTGCTATGTGTTTGCCATTTACCTCTAAAAAACTTCCAGTTAAAATGTTACCAGTATTGCAGTTGTTTCCATTAACTCTTTTACACATTCTCTTAAAAATATGTACCTATTAGTAGTCCTTATTCCATTACTTTCCATAAACTCTTAACAGATTTTATCCCTAATGTCTATGTGTTTCATAAACCTCCTTAAAACATGTTTTAGCATGAGTACCCTTTTAGCAGTGTGTCCCTAAGTCTTTTAAACTAACTTCTTAAAACAGTTTAGGATAATATCCCTTGTGTAGTGTTTCCCCATTAACCTCCTTAAAACATGTTTCTAATATGAGTAATCCCTTACGTGCTAGTGTGTTTCCCCATTAACCTCCTTAAAACTTTTTAGCAAGAGAGTTGAGTAGTCCCGTTAGCTGTGTGTTTACCCCTTAACCTCTTAAAGATGTGTTTAGCCGATAGCAGGTCCGTTTCCATCTAGTGCTTATTCCATTTCCGATCTTAAACATTCTTTTAGCGGATTTCCGAGTACCTTTGTTAAAGTTTTTCCACATTAATCCTTAAAACAGTTTTGGCAGTGTATAGTCCTTCATACTCTTAAATGTTTTCCATAACGCTTAAAGTAGTCTTAGAGTAGTGGTTCCTTAACTCCTTCTATATTTTAGTGTGTTTCCCCATTAACCTCCTTAAAATGTTTAGCGATTGCATATCCTAACATGTTTTGCAATATAAAAGTCCTACGAGTATGGTTCCCTTACTCGTGTATGTTTTCCCCTAACTCTTAAAAATGTTTTTCAGTTGAGTATCTTTGTGCAGTTGTCTCCTTAAAACACTTTTAACCCTAAAAAGTTTTAGCATATATAAGTGTCCTAGTATTGTTTCCACATTAACTTCTTCAAAACATGTTTTAAGAAACATGTTTAGCCGAGATTTTACATTACCCTTAGTACATGAGTATTTACCATGAACCTTTATAACCATGTTTAGCAGGAGTTACATTAACCCTTAAAGCAGTGTTTTCCCCATTAACTCCTTAAGCATGTTGTTGTCAATTATTGTAAACTTTATTAGGTGTTTACATTAATCCTTTAAAACTGTTTTGCCCATAACTTAAACATGTTCTATTGGATTATTTCCCATTAACCATTAAAATCACTTTTAAGCCGAAATAAGTTTTAGCATCTAGTGTTTCCCTTATCTAGTGTTTTCCTAACCTGTTAATATGAAGTTTAGCCCTTATGTTAATTGTTTTCCATATATTCCCTTAAACTTTTTGCAAACATAGTTAGTCCCGATATGTAGTTTCTTACCCTGTGAACTTCTTCAAACATCTTAGCAGACATTTTTAGAGTTTAGTAGTCGTTAGTGTGTTTTCCCCATTAACCTCCTTAAAACATTTTTAGCCGAGATATGAGAGTCCCTTATGTGCTTTGTTTCCCTTAACCCCTCAGTTAGCAGTTAGCAGATATGTTTCCCATTAAACCCTTAAAAGTGTTTACCTAACCTTTAGTATCCATGTTTTAGCGTAATATCCATTAACTCCTTATGTACTATTGTTTTCCAAATCCTTAAAACGTCGTTATTAGCCTAGTGTGTGTGTCCCTATCTTAAAAATTTTTAGCCAAAATAGTTTAGTCGTATGAGTGTTCCCCTTTAACCTCCTAATAACCTTTTTAAACATGTTTGCAGATCTATGACTCCTTAGTGCTGGTTTCCCCATTAACACTCCAAAACATGTTTACCGAGATATGAGTAGTCTCTTATGTGCTTGTTTGTTTCCACATTAACCTCCTTAAAACATGTTTTAGCCGAGATATAGCAGTCTCTTATGTGCTAGTGTGTTTCCCCATTAACCTCCTTGAAACATGTTTTAGACGAGATATGAGTGGTCCCTTATGTGCTAGTGTTTTTTCCCATGACAACAAACATGTTGAATCATGTTTTATCTGAGATATGAGTGGTCCCTTATGTGCTAGTGTGTTTTTCCATTAAAACATGTTTTAGACGAGATATGAGTAGACCCTAATGTGATCGTTTGTTTCAGCGTTCGAGTCCCCTTGGTTGATTTACCGAGGAAAGGGAGGTCAAAGTTTCTCTGAGGTCCCTACTACTCCGCCCACCTACTCCCAAAATCAACATAAACATAAGCTGTATCATTTACTACAATTCAGAAATTAAAAAAGTCCGCCCCAACCTGGAATTTTTTAATTTCTGAATTGTAGTAAATAATTTCAATTACACCTATGGGAGTGTTTCTTGACTAAACAAATCGAGAAATAAGCTGTATTATCCTTGATGAAGGACAATTTTAACAAAACACGCATGTGAATCGGATGTCATGTTCGGTATGTATCGTGAGATTTGACTCACACACATGCACAGTTTTCTTGCCAGAAAAGCGCTGCCCATTGCCATACTCCCCAATCAACATTGGTTTGGTTAAAATTGCAAAAGTGCAAATTATTTACACGAGAATTCCAATGAATTTTCACTCTTGCTTCCAAAAAGTATGGAATTATGAATTAATTTTTGAACCTAGAAATATATCGATCACAAAAGTGGCATTGGTAGGTTGTAAAGCGTTCGCTTTTGAGTCTACTCATATTTGTTGAATGAAGTGGAACTGTGTTAGTGCTAAGTGCAGACCGGTAGGAGTTTCAGTTTGTAATGGGGTCAGAACCTAGGAGTGCTGGCTCATGTATGGGTGCGCACCCACATACACCCTCAAGGGGTGAGGGTGCATGGTCTGGGTATGGAATCAACATGAAAATATGTTGAGAACTTCATAATAAACTGGAAAATATTGGACTGTGTTGCGTGGTTTAAGTTAATACGCGTAATATATATCGTTTACAAGTAATGTTATTTCGACTAGGTAGCTTCGCGAACGCATTTCCAGTCGCGTTGATGGATGAGATTTTATGGTTGACTATTTTTGTCCAATGAATACGGTTTCGTGTCGTCATTAGCAAGCAATAGTCAACCATGTCTGTCTTCAACAATGCGATGCGACCGATGAAAGTATGAAAAAAAACAAGTACCGACATGCGCCTCGTTGAGTCCGCCGCGAAAAGGTGCGGGGCTCGAGGTCATATTGACCAATCATTGCCCTAAAAGTACGATTTTTATGAGAATCGTTTCTTTGATTGTCCCCAGAATCCTAACATCTAAATTTCGTGATTTCGAACGTTCCCATTAAGTTTCGCCAAAGCCGGATCGGTCGCGGGCCAAATGTCACGAAAATATCGCATTAAAATCGAAAAAATCGTAAAAGTACGATATTCATGAGTAATATTTCCTCGGTTGAACCATTAAAATCACAGATCCACAATTCACACATTTCGAAGGTCCCGTGAAAATATGCCTTTTCCCCGGCAGAGAGACGAGCTAGTTTTCTCAGTGTAAGTGAAATTGAAACCATCGCCGCGCTCATCCAATAAAAATTGTAACAACATCAAAACAATATTTTCCAGACACTGGAGTACTTAAAATATTAACTAATTATTATTAACTCATGTGTGAATGCTTTTTTTACACATTATTTACAAAGCGCTTACAAAATCATTACAAGTATAGTACGTCTAGGGGAGTTCCCAACAAACATCGCATCTCGACACTCATATCCTGAGTTTCATGAATTATTGTTATGTTGACTGTCAATACAATAACGCCGGAAAAAGCGTAATTTTATTTTGTATCAAGTTTGTTTTTCCGTAATTTTTTTGAATTTGTTGGAATCAATATCTCAAAATGAACACATTAACTTATTGAAAGATAGAGAATGGGGCTAGACGCTCGCTCATCCACAAACGCTAGAGCAAGACTGACAGTGTTGGCTCGAGCGTTCAACGTGCGACTCGGATTCGGTAGGTCCTTAGTTCAAATCCCGTCGAGCCGGCAATCGTAGTTGAAGGTTTTTTCCGAGGAATGCCTGGGATTAAGTCCTATTAAATAGCCCAAAGAAATCCCTTCTCAATTGTCCAAATGTCCAATAAACATAGTTATACACCTAAAGGACATGAATTGCACCCTGGGCGGGCATCCCACAAATAATATTTTTTTTTTTAATAATTTTAATATTATATAGACTGAAACGAGCTACTATGCCATTATTGCCAACCAAACCAAAAATCATTTCGGATAGTTCGTTTCAGGATTATGTTTTTCTTGTGTTGCAGATGATGGCACTCGCGTCCACATGCAGAGCTTGCGCTAGAGACTCCGCCGGATGAAATGACACCACATCAAACGAGCTTCACAAGAGATCCTAATCAATTAGTACATGTTATAAGGTAGCAAACACAGAAGGTGATTCATTATTAACAAGGGAATTAGTAAAATCGGATTTAATATACGTAATACGTATAAAGGTAAAGTTCACAGTTTAAGCTCATCTCTATAATAATTTGGATGTGAATGTGATACATAAAGTGGTATTGCTTTGTACGCTGAATATTGAGACTTCGATATATCTTGCTGTATCTGATCTGCTAAAAGCCTACTTGCACAGAAATTGAAACGTTAGTAGACGATGATGATGTTTGGTTACAATGCATTGCATTACGATTGCTGACTAGGGAGTGTATTGGCTAGTTTTTATTGTAACGAAATGTTTTGAATTTTGAAGTGCCACAGTTAGTTTTTATTGTAACGAATTGTTTTGAATTTTGAAGTGCCACAGTTTTTTATTTTTTAATGAATACATTCGCATTTATTTATTAATTATTTATTTCTCTTTTATACTAACATAAATAAAAACATCAATCCAAGGAACATACCAGAGTACAATGTACATTATTAATAAAATAACAATACATATTTTGTTGTGACGTTTAAATTTGTTGACATACCCTCAGACAATGGAACACACAAGACAACATAACATAACTGTGACTCAGGTCTAACCCACACACGGCACACTATGCGGTATTGAGACAGCATGCTTTGTTTGCTGATGGCGTGAGATTTACATGAAGGAGGATGTTTGCTGGAATCACGCCACACCACATCTCGCCGATATATCCACAACAAATCATTGGCTCGTCAACATGTTCACTAACCTAACATAACCTCACCCATACTTATCGAAACCAACGCGACTATATTATATTATCTTGCATTTCGTCACAACGGTTTTGGCAATTGTTTGTTCTTTGTAAACAATGTTTACGTTTCTAGGAAATTCTTTGAGAAACACATGTACTTACAAAATGACGTCAACATTATAAGAAATGAGTTCTTAAAACTGCTTACCAACCGACAAACAAATGGAAGTGGGGTGTGGGGGAGGCAAAGGAACGGCCAATATTTTCGATTTTCTTTCTTTCTTGGCACGTATCTCATTGATATTTTGCTGCTACCAAAAATATCAACGCAAGGCGTATTATTTCGATTCTGAATACTTCTTCGACGATCTTCTGATTATGTAGCTTCGCTCACTATTTTGGGTATTCTTGTACCCGCGCTTGTTATCAATCATTCAGATCCACTAATTCCACGAACATGGTTGACTTTGAAAACGTTTAACCAATTTTTTTTTACATTTTGTTACCGTTTATCGACGACATATATATCGACATATATGTTTAACCTTGGTTTTATAGTAGGCGACTTTGACGTTGTTATGTTAGTACTTAAGACAAAAATTAAAATAGTGACAAACAAACAGACCAAGAATTTAGACAGTTTTGAAATGGTGGCTGCATAGCTCAGTTGGTAAGAGCATAGCCCGGACAACAAAGGTCCCGGGTTCAAACCCCGGTGTAGTCACTTCTTTTAATTTAATTATTTATTATTAATATATATGTTATAATTCACGTTTTTCTGGGTTATAATAATATATAATTTAGTAGGTGGTTTGCACTTAACCCACCTCACCCGATGGTATATATATATATATATATATATATATATTAGTACTTTAGACTGAAATTAAAAAAGTGACTACACCGGGGATAGAACCCGGGACAGTTTTATATTTTTTTAAATTTAATTTCTGTCTGAAGTACAAACATAACAGCGTCATAGCGTCATAGTAGCCTGTATATATATATTTGGATTGTTGTAGGTTTTCGCGGCCCGTCATAGGATAAAAACAAGGATCTTGGGTAAAACCGCGTCGAAAATAAGATGAACCAGGGCAGAACCTGGGCGTCCACCGACGTTTCGTCTGTACTACGTCAGACATTTTCAAGGTTGACTGTGACTCTACGGAGGCTGGAGTCACAGTGGTTGGCAAGCACGCAGCGCCCGCCTTATATAGCCTCGGCTGAAGGTGCGAGGCGGCGAGGTTATATAGAAATAGGTGCGGGGCGGCGAGGTCATATCGTGAAAAGGTGCGGGGCGGCGATGTCATATCGAAAAAATATACGGATGGTGGCAATTGAGAAACAAAATAGCACAGCTTACTGTAGTGAAACCTTTTAAGTCCGGCTTCTTGTCATAGGGCCTGATTGGTTGTCTTTTGAAATGTTATTCGTGCTTAGAATTATGGAATCTGAAATTTGCACCACCTCTGAGGGATTTGACAGAATAGGTCTACGGACTACATTTCGAGGCATGAGTGCAGGTTTCCAAGCAAGAGGGAGGCTCTGGCTATCATCTCTTTTGTTCATGTTATTCGGCCGTTTCTCAATTTCCACAGATTCACGGATAATACGTGGCTTGAGCTGTTGTACAGGGCAAATAGTTTTTGTTTTGTCAAAATCTATCACATGCGAGTAAGCTTTAGCATGTTGAGCCAGGGCTGATTTCTTGTCACCTGCTTTCACAGCATTAGAGTGTTCATTTATCCTCACTGCTATGCGTCTGCGTGTTTGGCCTATGTACGTTTGATCGCAGTCGCCACAGGGAACCTCATAAACCCCTCTTTCTTCCAGATAAACAGAGTCCTTTGCACTTCTTAAAAAGGAGCTGATTTTTCTGTCAGTGGAGAAAATGGTTTCGATGTTCTTACGATTGAAGATTCTACCTATGACGTCTGTGGTACCCTTCACATGTGGAAGAAAAGCTTTTGACCGTGGTTGAGGATGATACTGAGGACAAGGAGAAACCACGTATGTAGAAGACATGCAATGCCTTGCTAACTTCATGATGTCCTTCGGTATGCCATAGCTTTCTTCAATAGTAACAAGGGCCTCCTTCACAGGTATGTTGGTAAATAGGGAAACCACATCAAAACAAACCAATATGTCCCCAGGGCGAACCTTCCATTCTTTGATCAGCTGGATCAGGTGAGAGGAGTTTTTCACATAGGACGCAGCATCCTCCGAGTAAGGTTGGAACCTCTTAGCGACATACAAAGCCAGAGCTTGTGTGGGTGACCCTACTGCGCTCACTATGGGTCGCAAGGGGGCTCCGGGTTTGTGGATTTTGGGCAACCCATACAGTTTTATACTTATGGTTAGTGGTAATTCAGTCGAAATTTCAGATAACAATTTTGTCAAAAAATGTCAAATATGAAAATTTTAAAATACATTTACGAAAAATAATTGGATTTGACCTTTGCCAAAATTGTTGTCTGAAATTAGGACTGAATTACCAATAACCATAACTATAAAACAAAAATGTATTTGAAAAAATTAAATTTCATCAACATATTATTGTCGATTTATGATGAAAACGCGATTTGACCTATTTGAAATTTTACGGACCTCAATATAATTTTATTTAAAATATTTAATTTTTCCTATTATTATTAATATTATTTTTACAGTAAAATTGATTTTTATAAAGATGTTAACTTTTGTACCTCCATGTGACTTCAGTAAATGGAGTGAAATCTTCAATCTACCTATATCAATTATTGATCAATACGTAATTAAGTACCTTTTCACACATTTTTTATGATTGTACCCCCTTATTAACTATTGTTGCACCATTTTCTCAATCTTTATTGGTTATTTGAACATGTCTGTATTAATTTCTTGCCTTTCCAGCACCAAAGACTGTTTTGATTTAGATTACATATTTAAGAGAACCTTTATAACCCTTACATTATACTTTCAGAAATATTTTGGAAATTAAATACATTGGCACGTGAAAATAGCACCTTTTCACTTTTTCCTCTTTATAAACTGAAATTCCAATAAAATAGACTATTCTGTAAAATATCTTCAAACACATTGTTAATATCATTCTATTTTTCTATTCGCTTGTAGTCCGACTTCCATGTTACACCATAAGTACCAATTGTGCACAGGTTAAAATTTTTAATGCGTGTACTTCACCCCCAAATAGTCATTTTTAGACCGGGCGTCCATTCGTCTCGCCATTAATTTAGCTATGGCGGCCATCTTTAAAGATTGCGCCAAAGTGTAATAAGACTACCACATTTTGGAGGAATCTTAGCATGTGGCACCACTTTTCCCATTAAATCAACCATGGGGTACTCAAATATGGCATCAGAATTAGAATTTCGTGATTTTCGAAACCGTAAATTACAAATTTTACACATTTTTATGGCAATTTTGTTACGAAATATCACTGGTTCCTACGACAGCCGAGTTGACTGTAATAAAATGGAGAGATCAAATTTTTTGTAAACATGTACTAGACACCTCAATAGCCAGTTAGACACCGGGAGCTTATTCGTATCTCAATCCATTTACCTATGGCAGCCATTTTTAAATATGTGTCTGTAGTGTAAATAAGACTACCATATTTTAACGGAATCTTGGCATGTGGCACCATTTTTAGTATTAAATCGACCAATATGAACTCAAATATGGCAGTAGAATTAGTGAAATTTGGATTTTGAGTCTGTTAATTGCAAATTTTACACATTTCTTTCTAGGCTATTTGTTACAAAATATTACTAGATCCCACAACAGCCGAATTGACTGTAATACCATGTATAGAGATCAATTTTTTTTATAATTATAAAACCAAGACTCTTAGACCGGGAAGATATAATTAAACACAAACACACGAACAATAACCACGGTCAGAAAAATAAAACACTTACCAAAAAGTGCGTAAATTTTCGGAAGCTCCGCTTCCTTCCTCAGACGCGAGGGAGCATTTTTTGGTAAGTGTTTTATTTTTCTGACCGTGGTTATTGTTCGTGTGTTTGTGTTTAATTTTTTTTATGCGTGTACTATAAACCCCAATAGTCAGTTTGAGACCGGGAGCCTATTCGTCTCTCAATCCATTTACCTATGGCAGCCATCTTTTAAGATGGCGGCTATAGTGTAATTAGACTACCACATTTTTACGGAATCTTGGCATGTGGCACCATTTTTAGTAGTCAATCGACCATCGGTAACTCAAATATGGCAGTATAATTAGTATGTCGTGGATTTCGAGGCCTTAAATTCCAAATTTAAAACATTTAATGGCAATTTTGTTACAAAATATCACAAGTTCCTACGATAGCCGAATTGACTGCTACAACGTGTATAGAGGTCAATATATTTTTATGCTTGTACTAGACACCCAAATAGTCATTTCTAGACTTGGAGTCCATTCGTCTCTCAATCTATCTACCTATGGCGGCCATATTTAAAGATGGAACAGTGATATTTTGTAACAAAATTGTCATAAAATGTGTAAAATTTGAAATTTAAAGCCTCAAATTCCACGGAAAACTAGATCTACTACCATATTTGAGTTCTCCATGGTTGATTTTATGGGGAAAAGTGTGCCACATGCAAAAATTCTGTCAAAATGTGGAAGTCTTATTACACTATAGACGCCATCTTTAAAGATGGACGCCATAAGTAAATGGATTGAGAGTCGAATAGGCTCCCAGTCTAAAACTGACTATTGGGGTGTCTAGTACACGCATAAAAAAATATGGTCTCTATACATGTTATTACAGTCAACTCGTCTGTCGTAGAAACCAGTGAAATTTCGTAAAAACATTGCGTTAAATGTGTAAAATTTGCAATTTACTGCCTCGAAATTCACAAAATACTAATTCTGATGCCATATTTGAGTTCCCCATGGTCGATTTAATGTAAAACGTGGTGCCACATGCCAAGATTCCTCCGATATGTGGTAGTCTTATTACACTTTGGCGCTATCTTTAAAGATGGCCACCATCAGTAAATGGATTGACAGTCGAATAGGCTTCCGGTCTAAAACTGACGATTGGGGTGACTAGTACACGCATAAAAAAATATGGTCTCTATACATGTTATTACAGTCAACTCGTCTGTCGTAGAAACCAGTGAAATTTCGTAAAAACATTGCCTTAAATGTGTAAAATTTGCAATTTACTGCCTCGAAATTCACAAAATACTAATTCTGATGCCATATTTGAGTTCCCCATGGTCGATTTAATGGAAAAAAGTGGGGCCTCATGCCAAGATTCCTCCGAAATGTGGTAGTCTTATTACACTTTGGCGCCATCTTTCAAGATGGCCACCATAAGTAAATGGATAAAGAATCGAATAGACTTCCGGTACCAAACTGACTATTGGGGTGTCTAGTACACGCATAAAAAAAAGTGATCTCTATACATGTTATTACAGTCAACTCGGCTGTCGTAGAAACCAGTACCAGTACCAGTAGAAATTTCGTAACAAAATTGCCTTAAAATGTGTAAAATTTTCAATTTACGGTTTTGAAATTCACGAAATTCTAATTCTGATGCCATATTTGAGTTCCCCATTGTCGATTTAATGGAAAAAAAGGTGCCACATGCCAAGATTCCTCTGAAATGTGGTAGTCTTACTACACTTTGGCGCCATCTTTAAAAATGGCCGCCATAGCTAAATTAATGCCGAGACGAATGGACTCGCGGTCTAAAAATGACTATTTGGGAGCTAAGTACATGCATAAAAAAATTTGGACATCTATATAAAAGTGCACAATTGATTCACACCCACGCCAGACTATATTATTGGTTGGAACTACTTACATAATGTTATTTTATGATACAATGACAAAAAAAAGTGTGGCTCGTTGGTCTTGTGGTAAGCGATCTGCTTCCAATGCAGAAGGTCCAGGGTTCGATTCCCGCCAAAGTCAAAAGTTTTTTAACTTCTGGTTTGGACTTCAATCCATCAGTTCTTGTCTTAAAAGTTTGTAAACGGTGACTTTGGAGCCGTTCTAGCAACGAAGCACATAATAAATTCAGAGTTGTTCTGAAGCGGCCTTGTTGATTCTGGCGGTGATCCGCGGGTGTTCGCACTGTCCATACCACTGATTGCTATATTTCCTATTAAAAATATCGATCTAATTGGTTGGTTATCGCTCACTCGTCGATTGCGTCGGGGCCTACAGGGTTGGCTTGGTCGCTTTGATTTATACTGTCCCATACTGAAAATCAGTTATATAACTGAGTGGGTAGACATTAAATACAATTTATTTATTTATTTTAATGACGTTGGTCTAAAATCATTGTAAAATAGCGTTCAATTCAGCGAAAATGCTCATCCTTGAACACTGTTCTAAAACGTTCAATAAATAGTATTTTTATTACTGTATTTCACGAATAAGTTTTATTAATCCTGATAATGTATAAAAACCAAGCGCTTACTGAAAATAAATTATAAACTTATGCTAGAATCACATTTTCTAAAAAATATTTACACTATTTTTTTTCCATGTTTGCATTTTTTAACAATAAAAACATAAGATTATTAGAAATTGTATGCAAACATTAGTTAGAATATTCAAAAACCTACAAATCGGTTTAAGAAAAAATAAAATCGGTCAACTGTGTCACGAGCTATGTACATTTAAATAGAGTACCGACGAAGCGTTTTAATAATCGCACATCCAAAAACAAAATGGCCCCTAAAAAAACTGGTTCCACAATTCGAAGTGTAACCCTCCCTAGGTATGTTTCAAAAGGTGCATATGCCACGTGGTCAAGTCAGATTTGAGATGTTAACTATGTTGAGCCATTTTCGTTTCTAAAGGCTCTTGAACTAACAAGGTAGAATGTTCACACAGGTGAAATGGAACAAACGAAGTAAACTCGTCAGTCGTCATCTACTTACATGTTGATGTGTGGGTGACTCAGTCCCGTTCAGGTGAGCAGTTCACGAGGCGAACTCCCACCCACCCACCCACGCGCACACGCACACGCACGCACGCACACGCACTGAAAAACAATAGAAACGATTATTTAAGATGGTGTTCCGTAAATCTCATCTAGAAGTGAACATGGTCATTAAAATCACATCCATCTATTCCGTGCACAAAGTATGGTAAATAATTGTGTCCAGTAAGCAGGGTGCTGCTGCCTGCTCCACCCCCCCCAACTTCCCCCCAGGCCAACCACAAACACCGCCGCCCCCACCCTGGGTCCAACTTCCCCCGTCCACTGGAAGCGACGACGGCGAAACTGGACCAAAGCCGCAGTCGGGTTTAATTCTACGTACTGATTTCGATATTCATTTACTTAACAAGTTAAATCCGTTCATTCCGTGGCTACGTGCTGTGAAAGCAAGAGTCGGCTCCGGTAGCTAGGATATGGGGCGGTAGGGGGGGGGGGGGCGATAGTATAGTACAAATACAACACAATCTCGGCTTGCTGTTTGATTCCTGTGTGTGTGCGGTGTAGAAGTGTAAGAAACCCCTTGCATTTTGGGTTTTAATGAAAATAAACAAAATTATGCTACAAAAAGTTAATTTAAAAAACAATCGAAATTATTCAAAATGTAACATCAAGTGAATCACGAATTGCAGAAAGGGCGGAAGTCACATATTTTGCCAAATCGAGTTATCCGCATTTTTGGTGTGATGTGGGGTCTATGCAACTTGTAGCTATGAAACGGCGTTAGTCCGCATAATTCTGTGTGTAGGGTAGCCTAGTAAAAATACCGTGAACTGCAGAACGGGCGTTTGTCCTGGACTTACGCCTATTCTGCAGTTCATGGACAATGAGAACAAAAAATTATCTTTGAAAAGTTCTCCAAACAGTTGCTGTTTTATGTCACTGAAAAATTAGTATTTTTTTTATGTTCATGATTTATGTTTATTATGCCTATGCCTATACGTATAAGCTAATAAAAATTCAATCCGGCAACGCAGGCTTTAGCATGTATGCTATAACGTACGCTCTCCTTTTCATCGATTGGACTGGGCAATTTAAGCATGTAGCATAGGGACGAAACGGGATTTTTTAAGCGGTTGAGGGGCAGAGACCCCTAATTAAAAAAGATGGGGCCAGGGGCAGAGCCCCGGCGGCAATAGGCTTTAGCACGCTTGCTATAACGTACGCTCTACTTTTCATCGATTGGACCGGGCAATTTAAGCACATAGAATAGGGAAGAAACGGAGGTTGGGGGCGGTTGGGGGGCAGAGACCCCTAATTTAAAAAAAGAACGGGGTCCAGGGGCAGAGCCCTGGCGTAGGCTGGGAGGCTTAGCCCCCATTTAAAAAATAAAACAAAAACAAAGGAAGCAAAGTCGGGGGTAAGGGGTTAGAGCCCCCGGGAACTAGGATTGGGGTTAAAAATGTTGATAATGAGATCCTGGAATTTGCTAAATTAGCAGTTCACCCATTAAATAGTGAAAATAATAAGTTTTAAATTTGAAAATTCATAAATTTGAACTTTTATTGAAGTAAGATGGAGGAACAACCCTTAATTTCATGTTGATTTTTTGTGAATTGCAGAAAGGGCGTTTGTCCAGCTGATTAAATAGCCTAATTAGGCTATTAAATATAAATTTAAATTATTGTCAAGTTTATAATTCGATGTATTTATTTTTTATCTTATTAATACAATTGACATGAGACCTTTCAAAATTACCTAGAGGGTTGATAAAAGTTTTTCTCGTTTATCTCAAAACTACCTCTGTTGGACTTCCGCCCTTTCTGCAATTCGTGATTCAAGTCGTATTGACCCTAAAGTTCAAACATATATACACAGTACACTGCTGATAAGAAAACAAGTCAACCCTCATGACAACCTACATCAAGTCAAGACTTGTTTTCTTATCAGCAGTGTACAGTGTATACATGTTTGAACTTTAGGGTCAATACGACTTGATGTAGGTTTTCATGAGGGTTGACATGTTTTCTTATCAACAGTTTACTGTGTATACATGTTTGAAGTTTTGGCTGAAAGCGTGCACGAATGTAACTGTAAACCATACCTGAATAGAATAGACACCATATAAATAAATTACAACTATTTCGAACTAGTACCGGTAATGGTGTACCTAAAAGAGGAAGCGAAGCTACATTTAATCAACAAATTGTTGAAGAAGAATACGAAAATTAAATATAATTCGCCATGCGCCGAGCTTTTTGCTGGCGGTGCCGTGTTTAAATACCATTCAAATAATTCGTCGCTTATTCTTGCATTCAGTAATGGTGGACGTTTAAGGTTATGAATTTACTAACTTTTGGGGGGCAAGCCATACACCACCCCTTTCCCTAGGGCCACCAAATCATTCAGTATCATCCATCATCATCATCCATCATCCTATCATCAAGGACAATGCCAACAAAAAAACGCATTACAATCGGATGTAGTGTTTTGTTTTTAACGTGAAACGTTACACACGTACACACGTAGTACAGGCGGACTGCAAATGATGCAAATCAGGGAACTTCACTCCCTATAATTTATTACAAGCTGCTTGTCGGGTTCATCATTTTAAGTTTAAGTAAGCGCACTATAGCTATGTAGGCTACTTATAATAATTCTTAACTTAATTCATACTTCTCTAAGTAATTAATTAAACCCCCCTCCCAAAAGAAACTTGCCTCTTTCCCCACTGTTAGCTGTTGACCTGACCCTTATAGTTTTAAATAAATCAGTTTTTTCTTTTCGTTTTTTCTCCCTTTCTTTAATTTTTCCCCAAACATTTTTATATTTGTTTCATGAATTAATTGCATTTTATATCCTTTTTGAATTTGTTATTAAAATTGTAGTGTTTTAATGCATTGTTGTTGTAATATTACTATTTCTAATATGTAGTTCATTGTTGTGGCTGTATCTATGTAACTATAGATTTATTTAGTTGTCCTTTGTAAATCAATTTTTTTAACTAAATAGGATAGACGTTAAATTACAAAATAAAAAATGAAATAAATAAATAAAAATTTGAACTATTCTTGGTACGATACATGATTCTTTCTCTTTTGTCTTCCTCTCTGTATTACTTTTCCGCGTCTTCTTTCATTCCTTTTTTCTGTGGATTTATTTTGACAATCTTACTTTACATTCATACAATATACATGCCCCTTAATATAATTTCATTCAAAAGGTGAATAAATAACATAAATTTATCCACAAATCTGTCAAACCACTTTAAAATGACATGCTAAAAATACCTGAACATAATATTTATGAAAACAATAATACCCGGAACAGTCACTGAACATATAATACTGTAAAAGTTTAGAAAGTTTGAAATATAAAACGTCATTAAAAGTTCTGAATCCAGATAATTATTGTAAAGGCAAGACGACACAGTGCTCGCTCAATATTGGCGACATATTTTATGAACTTTAGACAAATCACAATTAAAAAGTAGAGTTTCGGTAACTTTTTACAATGGTGGCACTTTATGGAATATGCAATAGGATCCTAGCATCGTGAATAAACCAACACAAATAGAATCCTTCACATTGTATACATAAAATCGACGTTGTGTGTATCTACGCTATTTCTTCAAATTAATACATTATTTGTATTTATCAATGTATTCTTTTTCAACTAGCGTAACATTTCAAGGGGTCGTCCAGCAAATCATCAGCGGTGACCCGGGGTCCCCGTGTTCAGAATCTCTTGTGATATGCATATGCACACGATCCCGGCATAACAGTTGGCATACCAGGCGCGTCCATGTACACACACACACACACACACACACACACATGCAGTCACGGGGTGTTTGGGGCCTGCAAGAAGCAAGATTGTGACAAGCTACACATGTGTTCCTGACTGATAATATAAGAAGAGTACACAATCTCCGTTGTTTGGGCTGCATGGGCTATAAAGTATTGCATCGAAAATGAATTAGCGTCTAGTATACGAAGTGAATGCCGAGCCCCAAGTCGGCCTACAAGCATCTGCTTCTGTATACATAACTGTCGCTGACAAACACGCATTTATTAAACGCAACCAACAGCTAGCTGGGTCTCGAACTGCTAGTTAGTGTACGTTTCCCCCTCATATTGCTTCGGATGTGGGGGTGGGTGTATGTAAAGTAGACTATAAACAGAGCTGGGGTCTGGTGCGACTAGAATTCGTCTCCAATGGAAAAATAGCGAATCTCAGTCAGTGACAATTGTTCCCCAAGCAACGTTTCTATATCAGACGCGTTGAATTCGTCGTCCTAAAAAAAGTTTCGAATTTGTTCAATATAAGAAAACTTTAGGACTGGAACAATCGCTATGCATACCCGTAAGTTATATCAGTATGCTCCATAGAAACACACTGAGCTGCCCCACAACATTTCATTTAATTTACAACATTGTTGTTTTCCGATATTACGAAATAATATTGTGCAAATATTCTGGGGTTTCGGTCTCGGTAGAAAATACGGGAATACGACATATTTCCACTAAATTTCTCAATTCTAAACTACAGTTCCAAATCAAACGAGTTAGGTCATGTTATACAGTCCCAAATGGCTTTTAGGAAATCAAATATTCGTTTAGTAAAATAGAGCGGAAAAAAACATGTAACATGATACACGCAATCGTCCAAAGGTTTCGGTCTGTTGGCAATACCGTACGTCAACAATGATTTGTTGATCTGGTACCATTTCCAAATTTATCTTACAAGGTTAATTAAGGACATGTTCGGTATAGAAGCAGTGGCAAAGAGAAATGCGCCCTATATTCATGGTAAGCCTTGGGGTTTATTTGATTGTAGGAAGGCCTAGGGTCTGTAATATGTAAGTTAGTTAGTGTTGTTTTAGGGCACTCAACTTAGTTATAAGTGCCCATGTCAAGTGTATAGGAATCTTCCAAAAAAATTCTATAAGTGTGGATTACCACTATGTATCCTTCATTCCAAGGGGAGGAACGTAAGGGCAGTCGCAGGGGGACGCGGGGTGGACAAGCCTGTGCTGGTCAGAACCAGCCACAAGCGTATGGGAAGGGCAGGGGTTCCCCCAAGTCGTGGTCGTCTTCGTCTGTGTCATCGTCCGTCCGTGTTGTCATTGTCGTCGCACGTCAGGGAGGTAGTCAAAGGGAAAAGGAAAGTTACCCGACGACGACCCAGAGCTCGCCATTAGTTTTAGGGAGTGATACTCCCCTACTAACCTTTCAAACCACGAGAATGTTGCGAGTAGGTTTGGGACTCAAGTCAACAGTCAACATAATGTCAAGAGGGCCGTGATGACGGGACGGAGAAACCACAAGAACAACAGTCAACATAATGTCAAGAGGGCCGTGATGACGGGACGGAGAAACCACAAGAACAACAGTCAACATAATGTCAAGAGGGCCGTGATGACGGGACGGAGAAACCACAAGAACAACAGCAACATAATGTCAAGAGGGCATTGCTGTGATCCAATTTTTGACTTTTACAAGTTTCAATAATTATGTCTGATAGAATTATATGTTCGAGTCAAGATCTTTTGTACTAAATTGTATCATGATTTTATCACAAGATAGAAGATTCGCGTTCGGCGGTTTCTTCCGGGAAAGTTTGATTACTCCCTGCTTTGCTGTTCCTGATTTTTGGGAAACCTCGTTTATTCGTTTGAGTGGGATCGTCTTATAAATCATTTTTTTTCGTTTTTCTTTTTTGATAGTTTTTTTCTTATTATTTTCTCCCTTCTTCCTTTTTTATACTTGGTTTATTTATAAAATTCATTTAATAACCTTTTTGGAATTTGTTACCAAAATTTTTGTTTTAATACATTGATGATATATTACTATTTAAAATATCTAGGTGCGCGGAAGCGCACCGGGCCAAGCCACGCGCGGCTCCGCTTCCACTAAGCGCCTATTACCGCTCGCCTTCATTAGCACTTAACAGTTAACACGGTGTTGCCGACGCGAAACCATGGGAGATAGAAACCTGCAACTTGCTTCAATCGACGGACTTTCACTTTGAGATGACCCATTTCAAGTTTCATCCCGATCTGCTTATGTCTAGAAGTTATTGAGACGTCAAGATCGTTCAGAAATACTCTATTTCAGTTGGGTGGGTAGGTGGCTGGCTGGCTGGCTGGCTAAGGACGTATCAGTTTGTGGGCCCTCAATAGATAATGTTAGAGAAGCCAAAATTTGCACCGATGTCAGTCATCTCAGTAGCCATGTGCTTAACAAACAATAATTGGATTAGACGACCGGAAGCTTAGATAATGCAAAAATAACAAATTATTTAATTCTTGTTTTAGTAAGCAATGGATAATGTTAGAGAAGCCAAAATTTGCCCCGATGTCAGTCATCACAGTGGCCATGTGCTTTACAAACTGTAATTGGATAAGATGACCGGAAGCTAAGATAATGCAAAAATAACAAATTATTTCATTCGTGTTTTGGTAAGAAACGGATTGGCGTACAGTTACAGAATGACATGTCGGTGAGTGTGGCTCGTTGGTCTTGTAGATAGCTTACATCACATACAATCACGTCTCATACGTAATTGTATTTATCCATGCGATCTTTTAGATTTGACAGTTACATTGCAGTCTTCTGTTGGATTTATGTCATGAAAGTCAACAGTCACAACAAAAAGCAGTTTCGTAAAAGTGTGTTCTGTGGTCCCGGTAGCTTAATTGGTAAAGCTATGGCACGTTAAGCCGGAGGTTCTGGGTTCGAACCCCAGTCGGGCAAACTTTTTCGACAACTGCTATGAATCAATAACTATGTCCTTAAAGCGGGCTTATGCTTAAAAACCTTATATTCAATATGGATATTGATATATTATTAATTAATTAAATAATTAATAAATATATTTATTATTGGATGAGCGTAGCGAGCGGAGCGAAGATTCCATTTTACCACACTGGAGAAAAAAATCCGGAATGTTTTTTTTCTTCTTCTTTTTTTTCTTGTATTTTTGTCTGTCTGTTAACACGATTCCGGCTAAACCGATACTCCGATTGCGAGAACATTTTATGGAGGCCTTCGAAATCTCTGAACTTAGAACTGCCACGTTTTTGAGCACAATAGGAAATTTTTTTCTCATGAAAATCGCAATTTTACGATTTTTTTCGTTTTTTTTTAATTTCTTCGACTTATAACACCTACATGCTTTGTCCGATTGTAATGATTTTTTCACAGAACCTTTATTTTATGAAGTAATATATTCGTGTGAAATTTGAGCGTAATCAAAAAATTATGTCTCATGAAAATCTCTATTTTACGCTATTTTCGTTTTTAAAAAATTACGCTCACCCAACAACGCGCATGAAAAAGCGTTTGCGAAGCTTCCTAGTTTTAAACAAAATAATGGGCTTGGCCACACTTCTAGATCTCACTACTTTATGCAGTTGAGCCACTTATATCTTCCTCGTTTTCGGCTTGGCCCCTTTTTGCAAGTTTTTGCATTTTTGTATGTTATTTTCTAGACTGTAAGTAATTTTTGTGTCTGCATCTTTGTAATTAGATTTATTTACTTGTCCTCCTTAAATCAGTTTTTTAACTGAATAGGATAGACGTTAAATAAATAAATAAATAAATAAATATATAAATACAGAAATAAGTTGTTTCCACATTCGGAAGTAGTTATAATGCCAAAATGCCATGTGTTGTTGGCCACCCCGTGCACAGATGCGAAGGTGACAGTGCTGCGCTCCCTCGGCCGTGGCACTGTTATCTGGCACGAATTATATCACTTTGCCTCATTCATTTATATTTTATAGTAAACTTACCTTTGAGTTACATCTGCAACACGTTGCCAGAGACTATCAAGTACTAAACTAATCTAATCACAATCAACGTCAAAGCGTGTGCGTCCGAGGTATTTTGTCGCATCCCTGGACATCGCTTGCATGGGGTGTTGTTATGTGTGTGAACACATCGACTTATGAATTGCTTGCGTATACAATGCAAAGAAAGTATTTCAATGATTTTGTAGTTGTTGATGTCATTATAACGAGATTTAATTAATTTTAAAATGTATCTGAATATCATCTCCCACATTTTGAATACAACTTATACCCTTGCAAGGGCACTTGCCCTCATTTGATGTGTGGATTTAAGATTAAACTTGTAGTATTTAAGATGTGCATGGAAAGGCGATTTCTTAACTGGGTGAACGTTTACTAGTTGCACACAAAAATTACATAATTTTGGTATTGTACTAAGCCAACTACTTTTTTCTAAAACCCACAAAACGTATACTAAAAACCTAATTTTCAAAATTTTCGCCTGCGTCGCTATTGTTGGGGGGCTCTGCCCCCAAACCCCCTGTGCTTACCCAACGAAAATAAAAAGTTTATTTTTTCACCCCCCACCCTGCTAAAATTTCTGCGGGCGCCCATGTACCCTTGGAAGACCGCCGCCATCTCATCTCAAAGAGCCAAAACCAATAAATGTCGATTATTATTATTTATAATTATAATTTATATTTATAATTATAATTTTACTATAATTATATTAATAATGGAATTTTCAAGGCGGTGATATAATTTTCACGTACTTCTGCAGGGAGAGTCAGCTTAAAAAAATTATTTTATCGTTTGTAAACAAAATTTATATTGATACATCTTTCCAACATGTGAGAGATTATAGAGATTTTCTTAATTCTCAGTTTTGAATTTTGGTATTTTCAATATTTTTTAATGATCATTGTGAAACCAAAGAAACAATAAGGGGCAACAAGACTAGCAAGAGAAATATATAAACAGCTGATCAATGTCAAAGAAGTGGATACGACAGAAAGAACACAATGAAGTATCAAGATGAGAGCTAAAAGAAACTACTGATGGAAGAAACTAGACGGATTTAAAATACTTTTACTTGATGGAAGAAGTGTGTGAAACCCCCTTGGCGGTCAATTTTGATATTTTAATATTTTGAATTTATATCTTTGGATTTGATATGTTTTATGTTTGTATATACTTTTAAATTTATTTTAGACTATATATATATATATATATATAAACTTATTTAACTCGGAAACTCGAAAGAATTTCATTATGTCACATTTTATCCGAGAAAATCTACGTAAAAACACACACATACACACAGATTTATTTATATAATATATAAAAAAAAATCATTATAAGTTACTTTTCCTGCAGAGCGCTCACCTCATACTCCGATCTCTTTGTAGAGGGTTGTTCTCAACGAATTAGTATTGTATAAATGTCAAGTCATCACTCCCAATTAAACAGTGAGCAGTGAGAAGGATGAAAGGTGAGCGCTCTAAAGATGAATGATATTTATGGCTTCAACAAAAATTAAGTAGAACAAAGAAACACACGCAAAACAATTAACCAAGGTCACTTGTATTGTGTTAATTCGCTCTATTTCATTCCGGGTCAATAAGCATTGCGTGGTATCATAAGCCCCTGTCTCCTAAGCCCCTGCACCTGTTTTTGGCTTCTAAGTGGCCCCTGTGACCGACGGTTGTGCTACACGTTGCTAAGAAGACAAACCGACCCGGGCTTTAAGAGACTAAAAGTCTTCTTAGACCCTGTCTCCTAAAGCCAGCACGATGTTTTTGTTCGGTCCCCCTACTTTGCAATGAGGTGACCATCCTAACCTAACCTAACCTAACCTAACCTAACCTAACCTAACCTAACCTAACCTAACCTAACCTAACCTAAACTAACTAATTTTCTTAAATTTACCCTGTTTTCAAAAGTTTCCATTTTCCTAAAAAAAGGTGCACGTTTTGTCCTTTTTAGGCTTTTTACGCCGTAAAAAATATTTTTGTAACTAAAGACGAATGCACGTGAGATTAAATTATATAGTTTTATAATATTCATAGTTCCGGTCCTGTGGGTACTCAGTTTTTTTTTTTATAATTCGATAGTAATTAACACTTCAAAATTCATTATAATTTCTTATCTGTAATGGCTGATGGGAACGAACAAGGTTATCGTGCGGGCGTACCGTCTATCTCAAAGTATTTATTTTAGTTAACATATTGGCGGCGTCCTTCTTGATTTGACCAAATTTGTAATCAATGGTCGAAATACAGTTGTGAAAAGAAAGTCTTGAGGAAAATGTAGTACAGAGGAGCCGGGGTGAGGCCTGCTAGTTGAAATGACTCAAAGTCAAGTGACGTAGGTAATTCAGTATTAGCAAAAGTGTAGTTTGTTACAGGAAAACAAAGCTCGAATTTATTTCCATTGAAAGGTGTCTTCTGTGACGGCCGGCAGGTTATGTGTATACGGCCCTGACATTGGCATGCTCTTAGAACATTGGGCTCGTTGAAACTAAGTGTGCAACGTCACACAACATTTTTACACACAAATACAAAATAATTGAATGAACAATTTGTTTGAAAGTTATTAGATAACTATAAATACATGCTGAGATGGGTGATTGAAGGAATACGACGAGACTGAGAATCTGTTTCGTGCTCACAGTTCACAGAGACTGAAAGATGTTTCCGTGGCTCTTCTCAGTCATAGGTAGAATTCTGGGACCTAGCCCTCATCACACGTTTCTTCCAAACATCTGCTCAACTCGGACTGCAGTAGTGTGCGGTTTTCAGAATAATTAGTCTATAAATAGTGTACAATGTTATGTATTTTAATTTAATCACTTCTAGAATTAAGAGGGGTCGCGGAGCTTGGCCCAACTCAAATGCGCACTCATATATGTGTTGATGATTTCTGCTGAACGGTTGGTAATATCATTACCGAATTTTGCATGCAAGTTAATGAAGTACTTTTATATTTATATCCACACTTGGTTGCAAAAATGAGCCATAAAGGTCCATTGCGAGACAAAAGTCCAAAACGTAAAAAAATGGAAAATCCCAAACATGACTTTAATTCTGGAAATTCCCATCAAACCCTTTATTGATTGATATCCAGTATTAAAAGTTGCGTCACAAATACCTGTACACTTGGAATAAATTTGCGAAGTTCACAAAAATTTTGTCAATTACGGAGATTTCACGACTTTTTAATAAAAAATCAATGAATTAATTTAGGATTACGCGTACTGGATCTCATAGATTGATTCTTTAGTAATGTTCGTGTGAAATATGTTACCGATGTTATTAACCGTTAGCCCGTAAAAAAAAACAAAAAAAAACAGAAAGCTGAGCGCTTCAACTCGTCTCCTCGCCAGCCTCACTATATTAAGACTTTGTACTTAGTTAAATTCAATAATACACTACGCATTATTCCAAATTGTAAAATTGTACTGGAAGGGTCTGAACTAGATTTTCAAAGTAATATTGTTGAGTATTGAGGGGTTATTATAGACCAACTTTTAAATTTTCATGAACATGTTCAAGATATCAAACAAAATTAGCAAGAAAATTGGTTATATGTACAGAATTAGCAAACACTTAAGTCAATGGGCAAGATTGATGATAAATAAAACAATAATCAGACCTCATTTCGAATACTGCACTTCTTTACTCTGGAAATCTGGTACTGATAACGTAAGAAAGTAACAAATATTGGAAAATAAAGGAATGAGAATTATATTGAGGGTTCACAAAAGAACACATGTTAGAGGTATGCTGGTTGTTCTTGAATGGATGACGGTTGAGCAAAGATTGGGCCTGAAGGTACTAATTTTCATCCACAATGTTGTGGATGGAAAATGCAATGACAACTTTGATGAGTTCTTTAACAAAAATAATGAAGTTCACGATCACCAAACTAGGCAGGCCAATCAATTTCATTTAAACGTACAAAATGAGGACTGGTACCCAAAAATCAATTTTTATAAATGGAATTAAATTGTATAATAGCCTACCAAACAGTATCAAAGAAAGTAGATTCAATAAATATAGAACAGAATGTATTGATTTTTTTATATCTGAATTTCCGTATGTAGGAATGTGACTGAAAATTGTTTTGTAATGGTTGGAATAGTTTTATGATGTATTATGTATAGACTCTTCTTATGTGAAGTATGTATATTACGGTATATGATTTGTATTTGTATTTTATATTGTTTGTTATGATTATAATATGTTATAGCGAAAGCTAAATAAATAAATCATACTACTACTACATAAGACAATGCCTTTGTTTTGTAGACTTACGTAGAGTTTTAATGCATTTTTATAAAATAGTGCATTTGATAGATCCCGCGACATTTTAGTTAATTTTAAGGCACATCAAAGTGAACACTGTGCATGCTTAAATTTCATTAGATTTTCAATTGTGTATTTCTATCGATTTGCATAAATTTCACATTTCCTCTTTTTATTGCCCGTCGTTATTGACTAGCGATTGTTATTTTTTTATCATGTGGTTCTGTGAGTGAGGGTGTGAAACGACAGTCAACGCTCACATCGAAATGCTCTTTGCAAGCGTCGCTCACATCTCCATGTTAGTCGTGTGTTGAACCATGCCACGGGAATAGGCCTTCTGCGAGAAACGTCAGCTGACTTCAGCTGTCGCGTGCATGTGTGGATCAATGCGGTAAGTAACAAGAACGTACGTTTTTCCAAAATGTGCCCGCACAAAGAAACATCTGTATAGACAAGTTAATTTAATTATTTGTATGGTTTTGTTTCACAGTTAGCTAAGTTTAGCCTGGGAGCTCATCAGGCCACGTTTGTGCCGCAATACGGGGGAAAATGACTTTAAAGAAAATCACCAGAACGGACAGTTTTTTTGTTTTGTAACAACCATGACGAACCCAAAGCAGCGCTGGGTTCCTTCCGTCTGTACATGACAGGTGGAATTATTAAAACCGCGTTTGTGTGGATTGCTTCTTTTCGTTTGCTAACGAAGTCCAGGTTTGTCCGCACACGATGGCGGGGACAGAGGCTACAAGATCAAACTCACATAGGATTCTGCAGCGATTTCTTCCTCATCCCCCAACTATTGGATGAAATACTTGTCTTATTTCGATAAAAGGTTTGAAAGTTGTCGTATAACGTATTTGTCTAAAAGGTTTCCCGGATATTATTTTCTCTCCAGCAGCAAAGCCTATATAGGCATCTTCCTTTCTATTCGGACAAACATAATAGCTGGGTGGCCATTTGTCCTAGAACAGTTTTGGCATTCTTTATCTAGATTACAGGGGTAGTTTGAGAGAGAAAAAAGACAAACCGTTAAAACAAGCTTGTATTTTCTACCAATTTCTCCGTTTGAAAGAATAGGAGCCGGTATCGCCACATGGTAAGATTTAGTGATCTCGGTGTGGCAAGAGAGGGTGCACGAGGCGAGGCGAGGGCCGAGGGGTGGTGGTCATTTCGCCCGGCGATATGGCGTCTCCGTCTTTGTTGCTTGCGACCTCGACATCAACATTTATTATAGTTGATTCTCTTTACGATCCGACTCGAGCCTCCCCCTCGATATTGTTTCAAAACAGTCACTTGTTTGCCGAGTCTCGACTCCATAAACATTTACTGCCATCAGTTTCCCTCGCCCCCACGTGGGTCTGTCCGCGAGTGTTGGCTCTCAATCGCTCATTTCGCGCTACTTATTAATGTTTATTTCATTGTTCGCTTCCACTCGGCGAGCTTTTAAGCCGTCCATGCACAACCTTATGCTGCACAACGCAACGGGTATTGGTAAAATTTATTCGCTATATAAGCTGGCGATCATTTTGAACGTGGCTATCAATACCATTTCGAGTTGTGGCTAACATAGATTTCATTAGAGTACAGAGGGTGGAGTGCCGAAGCATGTTGCCTTTCTATGCAGTTCCCCAACTATCTGAAATATTTGAGTGGCTCACTACAGGCTGGCGCTAATCACGGTATGCTTAGTTCTCATGTAATCTAGGTATATTCCGGTCCATGCAGCTCTGCGGAAAACAACATACAGTGAATGCAAGCAATCATGAGCTAGCTCCAGTGATCAAGGGCTAAAGCTCGTCTCTTCTTTGTGGGCGAATGCTACGCACTGAGTTGGGGGGACGGCGAGGGGGGAGAGGGACGATTCATTCATAAATTGGCTACTCGACGTTGGGGTTTGGATGGGGCGGGGTGGTGGGGGTAGCGGGGCAACGAGCGTAGGGCGTCGGGTAATGACCACATGACAAAGGGGGCCTCCAGACCCACTGACCTAGATGAAGCAGTCCTAAAGGTACGCGATGTAGCCTGCGTCGCTCGCGGTGTGCATTGCGCGAGGATCACTACGGCTGCTCATACCTAGGAATGGGGCTGCTTATCTGCCTTCACAGACGGATGAGTCTTCAACCCTTTACCCCCAGAGTTCAAACCAACTGTCTCAGAGAACATTGATACATGGGAACTTGCTCTCAAAAACAACAGAGGGCGAGCCACGAGGAAACTCGGGGGACAGGAGAGAGTGACGGTAGAAGGAAGAGAGAGGGGGGTAGGAAGAGAGGGGCAAGGAAATTGGGGTATGGGACGAAAACTGACGATGGTGAAGGAGAAGGGTAGTGGAGAAATTGAGGCTAATATTCTTGATGAGAGGGAAGGGATATAGGAAAAAGTGGGGAATTGTGCAATAGGGGCGAGGGAGGAGGCAAAAGATGATGGCGGAATAAGGGTGGAGGAGAGTGTATTGTAGGAGAGGGTGGACAGTGATGAAGAAGTGGTGAAAGAAGACGGTAGTGCTAGGAAAACATACTCTAATTCCTACAAATAGGAAGAGGTTGTACAATATTTTACGAGAAATAGAGCAAAGATAGGTGTAAAGAATATAAAATGAACTAAAGTTTATTCATCATTGAGATACAAAGTGACTATCGACGGATGCGTCGGGTAATGGGTATGAGGCAGCTGCTAAGGGTTGTCGCGTATAGTCGTAAAATTGACCATCCTAGAATGCTAGAAGCTGAGGGTTTTCTACCTGCTGTATTCTCTTCCTGTTCTATTGTTCTATTTATTTATTGATCTTTTTTAGTTTAATTGCAAATATCTAATAACGTTGTTAAAATATTAAGCGTGCGTCATGAATTTCATTTTTTTGGACGAAATTCTACGATAAAAACTGACTGAGTTACGGATAATGCTTCTATAATATATTTTGATAATTTATTTAGTAATATAATAATTTTTATTTATTTCAGTCAGTTTTGATCGTGACTAGGGAAAAAAACGCATTTCATAACTCAAGCTATACATTTGAACCACGTTATTAAATACATGCAATTATAAAAAAAAATATTTCGCTGAATAAATTATTTTCATCACAATAGATTTGAAATGTGCGGAGGCAGGTAGAAAAAACCCATGTTCGCTCCCAAGTTCGGTCACGCCAAAAAAGGTGGAAAGGGAAAAATGCAGACATAGACGGGACGACCGATCCCGGTCTCGTCCGCCGATGGTCACTTTGTATCTCAATGATGAATAAACTTTAGGTTCATCATTGGGGTGAGATATATGGGAGAGAAGACTATGATAGCAGAGTAGTATTATTTTCGTTCGAAACCGGCCCAGGAACAGTTGGCCCTCAGCAGGTCACTACACACAATGTGTGAGGCGATTTGAGAGGACCCAATCTAAGCATTTACATTGAGAATAAATCCATCATTCAGGGATGCCATTTGCCTGTATTGATCGAGTGACGTCCCGAATAAGAGTGTCGAGTACACCTCTATCGGTAGCCAGGAGGTAGGTGGCGATGAAGGGGAGTGAGTGAATGAGTGAGAAGACTCACTATACACTAGAGTGCATGACCTGGCCTGATCATCGCTGTTCAAACCCCCTCTATACGCTGGTCAATTACAGTAAATTGAATCGCCACAAATACAAAAAATTGTGAAAAAACGGCAGCCAAGCTCTCCTTCAAAAGTCTTCGTCTGTGAATGCTGTGAGATAAAGAAGTTGAGCCAAGGTTTTCATTCTTTCTCCCTTGTTTCGCTTTGAAAAAGAAGTAAGATCATTTCGCCTGTTGACGAGCGCCAAGCCAACGATTTTTGTGGTAAAAAAGTAAAATTTTTAAACTCGAAATCATAAAATACTTAAATGCAAATGTTCCCGGGTATAGTCGGGTACTCAACACATGACTCGCTCACTCGTCTGTCAGTGACTTTGTGGCGTTTTCCTAGTCTAGTTGGCTAAGGCGCCCTTATACCCGTAATGTGGAAGACCTGGGTTCCAACCCCTTGTCGGGAAAGATTGATTAATTTCTGGATTGTATTTTTAAAAGTATAGAACATGTTTTGAAATGCTAACAATAGTATGGAGAACATAGCCAGTACGAAATACATGTTAAGATTGCAAGGTTTATTCAATCTCCCAGCGGAAATTGGGGGAACCGTGAGCGTGCAAGATTCGATACACCTTAGTCACTGCTTGCATTCACAGCCTGATAAATGCAAAATAAAAAAAGATTTCTCCAAGAACAAAACCATTGTCGTTAAATTAAATCCTACTCATTTGCAGCCTATTTTTCAATTGATTATTTTTTCTTGTAGGTTTAAATCGCAGGGATTTTGATCATTTTGTTAGCAGTTCTCAGTAAACTCGTACCGGATGTCTGCTTAAAATTTCCGCGCGGTCTGTTCAGCGATTCGGCTGATTTTCGGTGTACACACACATACATAAGACTCAGTCGCTGCGCTCCCTTGTCTAATTACGATCGCTTAATCCTTTGGCAAACTTTAGGCAATGTTATGTCGGGATTACTGGTGGCAGGGGTCGAACCTTACCTGAATACTCATCTAAAGCCACTAATCGTCGCAAGTGAAGGACACATGGAGTTGAACTAATCCACAGTGAACATTCCGTGATTCCAAAATTGAGGTTGATGAAAAGCGTAAGGCTATAGACACACCAATTATACATTAGGCAGGCTATTAGGATATTTACTTAATTGTGAAGGAATTGTCTGTGGGCTGTTTAAGTGGACTCAATTCCAGAAAAAAACACTGTAAAAAATTCAGTCTGGATTGTCTTCTGGTTGAGGGATTCGAACTCGCGACCTACCCAATCAGAGCTACAACATCCAAAACTGCAACCGTAGCACGTGTCAATATCACATTACGTACTCTGCCATACAATTGCAAGGACCAGTATAGACGAAAAATAGAAAGTAAACAGAAGTCCACCCCATCAATCACGATAAAAATGCACATTAAAAAACGCGAAATCAACAAGTTAGTAATGAGTAAAATTTCAAAAGTAACATATCTAATTACATCCGGTTTTATTCAGATTATCCGATCTATCGAATATTTGAAGAAATCACCCACCATTAGGTATTTATAACGTGAGCCTCAGCCTTGTATCGTGATTTGATATTATTGAAAATTGGAATACTGTTCTTAAATGCACTTGAACGGCCAAAAAAAAAAAAAAAAAGTAAGGTATATCACGCTCTTTATAGCAGGGAGCATGAAAATCGAGACGGGTGCTTGGACTTGGAGTGGGGTAGGGAAAGACATTCACTTGATGATTTTTGTGCTTAACTTCCCCATGACAATACTAAGACAACAATGCAGTGTAAGCAATTCTCGGATGGGAGCTTGGTTGGTCCAGTGTTCTGTGTTCTGTGCTGTTTATTGACTCATGTTCTCGGCGGCGTTCATTCGCCTACGGCCAACTAATCTGTCTCTCCTCTTACAAGAGCACACACACACAATAGAAATCTGACTTAGTTCATAGCCTACCAACTTCCATCTTCAATTGTTTAATAACAAGCAAGCAGAGTACAGCCTTCATTGAAAGGGATTTGGGTTCTGACCAGTGGTCACGCTACTGAACTCGCCTTGCAGTTCCATTATCTTCATTGTCATACAATCATACGAACAATGACACGCAACACCAGAAATCGTACTTGATGATTTCGGTAGATTCTAATCAATACGGGTAACTGGCTAGACAATTAAGAAAGTGCTCTGGTCTTGAGCAATGTCCCATCCTCTCTGAACGAGAGAGGTGGAGAGTAGACAGAGAATCGTTGCAGGAAAACAAAACACTGTATAATCGAAGAGGCAAGTCCAAAAACAACAAACGCCCAAAAATTATATATTATTGGTTTCATTGTAACTTCCGGAAAATCTTGTTGGCCATTACGAAGCTCACAAAATCACCTTAAAACCAGGATGTTGTTGCAACGTCGATATTTGATAAAAACCATCAATAGGCCCTACACAAAATAACGAAACCCGTTTAGTCATCACTCGTAATATAACACCAAAATGATATCTACTTGACTGCAGGAGGCGTAATTCTGGCAGTTCAAAAGCTTTTCATCGGGTGACAATACGCTGCAACTCTAAATATCGCAAAATTTACAATACAGAAACCGAGTTTTTCAGAATATTTGCATTTATTTTCTGTATATCCAAACCTTTTAAATGAGACAATTTAGCAGTTTTACGCGTACCAACACCCCACTTTCAATTATGTTTTAATGGGATTTAAAATAAGTTATGTTTTGTTCTAAACTTTCTGCATCGAGTGAAAAGAGTTAGGTGTGTCAATGAATCCAACCTAAAAAAAAACATGTTCAGAACAAAACATATTCAGAAACTATCTTTCCAACCTGCGCCACCGTGCGTTGATCTCAATAACTAACATTAACAGTATTAGAATAACAGCTATTATCATCAAGAACACCATTGTGAAATTAATTCACTTGTATCCCTGTACCACAAAGTTTATATCAATGTTAGGTACGAAATGACGTACTTAACTCGACTTATTTAAAAAATTCACAACGTCACTTAAACCCCTTGGCTTCTTACCCCCTCCATTGTCCAATAGTTTTCCCTATTACATTTAACAGTTAGGATTTCGGTTGGTACATTTAAAACATTGGCTTTTGCACACGAAATATGTTAAACAATACGTTTTCACAGGAAATAGATCAATGTTCTAGTAACCATTTAACGTCACAGCAGAGTCAGAATTGTAGACCACGATCATTAGACTTTTTTGTTTTAGCAACTAATGCCATCTCTTACAAATGCGTATCTATTTTGCTAGTATTAGTTTTATAAACAAACTGAATTATTCCTAGCTTAACTCGTGGTAGGCCTACGTATCATAATAGGAAAAACAAATATATGCAAATAATAATATAATAATATATAATAATAATAAATAATAACAATAATAATAATAATAATAATAATAATAATAATAATAATAATAATAATAATAATAATAATAATAATTCAATTCAATTCAATTCAATTCAATTTATTTGATTAAACACACACAATACATTTAACAATATCAAACAAGCAAGTTGCCTTCATGAGCAGACTGCTCGTGTGAAGGACTGCTTCACATATTAACATTTTAATTGTGCCAGCCGCCACGGTAAATATTAATGAACTATACATCCTTAAAACCTTAACAAAATAATTAACCAATTAACTAAATAAATAAAATTAAAAATACAATGTATAATTAAAAATTCATGATAATAAGTTTTAAATGTAACCAATTCAATAATACATTTCAGTAAAACAACGAACAAGTAGGCCTACATAGATAATCTTAATATAAAGGTAAAAGCAATTTTAAAATGGAAAATAACTCACCTCTCTTTTACTGCATTTTCTGCAAGTTTTTTAAAATGAACATATTTCATACATGGTTTAAACTCTGGAATCTTGCATAAAATAGAATTGAACAGATATGGGCCTTTATATGATAACTGGTTACGTGTATTTGTTAATCTAAAGTCAGGTACGGTTAAACGTAGCACTGATGAATTTCTAGTATTGACAGCACTATTCACAAAGTCATGGTTACTAAGATTATTAAAAACATATAAAACAGTTCTATAAAAATACAGTTGTGGCAATGGAAGAATGTCGTGCTCTATATAAACAAAGTCAGTTGACTGAAGCCGCTGAAGATTAAATATGGTTCTCATGATATAGTTTTGAGCAGTGATCAGTGATGTTAATAATAATAATAATAATAATAATAATAATAATAATATAAATTATGCAAATGGCTCCGTGATGGGATACGATACGAAGCTTCCATTCTGAGGTCGCCGGCCAGTTCAGGCCAACGGAAATCCTGACGAGCCTCAAGCCAAATACACCCAGGTCAAATTAATATTACCTTCATACTGACTAAAACCAAAAATTAATAAATATATTTAATTTTTACAATTTAACAGAAAAAATATTAGGTCCACTATGACCCGAAACAAAATTGCCAAACTTTGTTATTTTCGCGCTAGGTCCCAACGTCAAAAATCATCCATAAGAAAAAAAACATGGAGACAAGATTACTGCCCCGAGTCCTTATAGGATTTTGGTCCCAAAAAATTGTGTAAAAACTGTTATACAAGATGTTTATAATAACGCTGGAGGTAAAGTAAGAGTGGATATAACCTCACAGAAAGTGTGATACAACATGATAGTGACGATGGCGGGAAGATAAAAGTGGATATAGCCCCGCAGAAAGTATGATACAACATGTTTAAAGTGACGCTGGCGGTAAGGTAGGAGAGGATATAGCCCCGCAGAAAGTATGATACAACAACATCATAGTGACGCTGGCGGTAAGGTAGGAGTGGATATAGCCCGCAGAAAGTATGATACAACATGTTTATAGCGACGCTGGCGGCAAAGTAGGAGTGGATATAGCCCGGCAGAAAGTATGATACAACATGTTTAAAGTGACGCTGGCGGTAAGGTAGGAGTGGATATAGCCCCGCAGAAAGTATGATACAACATGTTTATAGTGACGCTGGCGGTAAGGTAGGAGTGGATATAGCCCCGCAGAAAGTATGATACAACATGTTTATAGTGACGCTGGAGGTAAGGAAGGAGAGGATATAACCCCTCAGAAAATATGATACAACATGTTTATAGTGACGCTGGCGGTAAGGTAGGTGTGGATATAGCCCCTCAGGAAGTATGATACAACATGTTTATAGCGACGCTGGCGTTAAGGTAGGAGTAAATAGCCCCGCGGAACCAAGACCTTGATCCAAAATATTTAATGCACGTCGAATCATTTTATTTTTTCCTTTTGTATTCTTTTTCGACGATCTGTTGACATTGGAGCTTCGCTCCAGCATTTGTCTACTCCCGTACCCAGACATGGCCAGAAGAAAGAACCGTGTAGCCTGGATACTTGATCGACTGACCTAGCCTTTCACTTCGAAGTCAGAAGAATGAGAAAAGAACGATGGCATTATCATTTCGACACAAACAACTCCCAGAAGAGAGCGGCGAGATTGGCTGGAGATGAGGAATGGTCATCAATATTCAAATTTACTAATCCAATATTCAAAATTCGTCCTATTGGACACCACATATATTGTGAGGCTCAACTCCACTTTCTTGGGGCTGATCCAGTTCCGGGACAGGGAGGACGAGAACAGGATCAGCCCCAAGAAAGTGGAGTTCGACGGAGTGATCGGATACGCACCAGAAACTCTAAAATGTGATGTTGATCTGGTTGTGAATAAGACCTTATTAGAATATAATGCAATTTTATAGAAGGCGGGGCCTGATCATGGTAACTGTGTTATGTTGTTATTTTGTTTTTCTATGTGAAGCCTTGTCTTGTCTTATATTTTTGTAAGTTTTTAATTTTATTTCTTGTTTTCTGAGGATAGCCCACACAGTTGGGCTGAAACGTCAAAAGCAATAATAGCAGAATCGACGCGGCGAAATGTACCGGCCAATTAATTGTGTTAATTATTTACCGGGCCGCGAAAGCCTTAAATTTTAAATAAGAACTATAATAATAATAATAATAATAATAATAATAATAATAATAATAATAATAATAATAATAATAATAATAATAATAATAATAATAATAATAATAATAATAATAATAATAATAATAATAATAATAAAAAAAATAATAATAATAATAATAATAAAAATAATATTTTTTTTTTTGTTATTTATTTATTGAAGCAACACAACTAAATTGGAACAATATTCACATACATTTCCTCCCACTAAGCCAAATGGCTCATCAGTGGGTCACATAATTATTAATGCTATCACATCTCATAATAATAATAATAATAATAATAATAATAATAATAATAATAATAATAATAATAATAATAATAATAATAATAATAATAATAATATATTTTTTTTTTCATTACACATCAGACATATTCTATTGGATTCGATATCCCACAAAGCTGCATCAGAAGCTTGTCTATGGGCTATTTATAATATACAAAATTACGGACAATGCAAGAGCATAAAAATCAATATCAAATTATGTCAGACACAGGACATTATACTAAATACTAAATAATATAATATAATCGATACAATATGTCAATAATCGTAAACATTACATTGAGCAGTTGCCAAATTATTATCAATTATGAATACATTCAGCCAGCACATTAAAATAGTAGATATAACAACAAATAAATTATGATATAAGATCAATTTAATACAAAATTAAACGTCATACAAAATTAAACGTCATTAAACAAAAGAAATTCATTTACTTTTAACTTAACTTTACTAATTTTATCTAAATCTTTTAGTTCTTTAGGCAATAAATTGAAACTCTGTGGTACACTAGTTTTTAACGACCTTTCACCATATTTGTTTACACAAAGTGGAACTCGAAAGTTATTAGCTGCCTTCGTTCTTGTGGAGATGTTATGGTCGATTTCGATTTTATACTCATTACTATAATAATAACTTAAGATTAACCTATACGTAAACAACTTATTTACAGGGAGCAAACCAGTTATTTCGAAAAGTTCATTTGAGGAACACAGCTCAGTTATGTGATTTGGAAGGATAGTTTTTAAAATCTTTATCTGCAAGTTGAAAATTTGATTTATGTACACATTTGAGGCATTACCCCAGGCCAACACAGCATAAGAGATGATTGACTCAACTAAAGAAATATAAACCGTTCGCGTTGTAAGGGAGAATGTACTTTAAGTGGTATAATTGTGCTGCACATGGGCGAATCCGATTACATAACTTAATGATATGATTTCCCCACGAAAAACACTTGTCAATTTCAATACCAAGGTACACATGACTATACACTGACTCAATAATTTGTTTACAAGTGCAGTTAATTCCACCATTGCTTAATGTAGCGTTATTGTGCAAACAATCAACTGAATGTGAAACGACTTCAACTAATGAGTTATGGTCAACATTTAATGGACTGGATATGTGGATATGTGGTTACTAGTAATAATAATAATAATAATAATAATAATAATAATAATAATAATAATAATAATAATAATAATAATAATAATAATAATAATAATAATAATAATAATAATAATAATAATTAACACAATTTATTGGTCGGGACATTTCGCCGCGTCGAATCTGCTTTAATTGCTTTTGACGTTTCAGCCCAACTGTGTGGGCTATCCTCAGAAAAACAAGATATTAATTCTAAAAACTTACAAAAATAAAAGCCCAGACAAGGCGTTACATAGAAAAACAAAATCACAAAACAAACAGTTACCATGACCAGGCCCCGCCTTCTATAAACATGCGTTACATTCTTATGAAGACCAAATATCACATTTGAGAGTTTCTGGTACGTATACGATCACTTCGTCGGACTCCACTTTCTTGGGGCTGATCCAGTTCTGGGACAGGGAGGACGAGAAGGTCTGTATTCGAAACCGGAAGTAAGATGTCGGGGATAATGCAACTATTTTTGATACGGCCAGCGTTGGGAGTTGTCTTGAATCCTTTTCAATATAGGCGCCCACGACCCGCTCAGCTTAAACCCAACATCACCATTAAAATTGTTTGGTGTTTTAGCAATTTCAATGGACTCTCTAACCAATCTTGGAAGTAAACGGGGCTCTTTGCAAACTATTGTGGCACTCTCAAACAGAATTTCATGTCTTGGATTGTTAACATTTTCACAAGCATGTTTAGCCACCGCTGACTGTTCTTCTCGAGCATGCCTACAATGAGCTTTATGTTCTTTAAGTCTTGTTCCCACTGTCCTGCATGTTTGGCCTATATAAACAAACCCACACTTGCAAGGAATTTGGTAAACACCACTCTCTTGCAGTGGAATGATATCTTTGACTGGCTTCATCAAATTGGCTACCTTTTTCCATGGAGTATAAACAGTTTTGATCTCTTTTTTAGCTAAAATGCGACCGATTCTGTCCGTCGTGTACTTCACGTAAGGCAGGAAGGCTCTCGTGATGTTACCGGTAGCCTCATCTTCAACTATCGCTCTGTTATCTTGTTTCTGTGGCCTGTTCAAAGCCCTGTTGATGGTTGCATTACTGTAGCCATTGTTTAATAATGCTTCTCTGAGTACACCCTTTTCCTTTTCCAAACTTGCTTCGTCTGACAGTCTATAAGCTCGGGTTACCAGCGTGTTAATAACAGACTGTTTCTGTGGCGGGTGGTGATGGGATGTCTCATGCAGGTACAAGTTGGTATGAGTGGGCTTGCGATAAACGGCGTGGCCAGGTATGTTTCCTCTCGTGACTAGAATATCCAGAAAAGCTAGTTGGCCATTCGTCTCTAATTCCATAGTGAACTGAATGCTTGGATGGATGCTATTCAAATAGACCAAAAATGCATGTAGTGTTTCCCTACCATGTGGCCAAACTGCAAAGATATCATCCACATATCGCAACCAAATCTTTGGCTTCAGTGTGGCCGAGTCCAGTGCTTTGGACTCGAAATCATCCAAAAAGAGATTGGCTACTACTGGAGATAAAGGGCTGCCCATTGGAGTGCCTTCAGTTTGTTGATACACTTGTCCCTCAAAAACAAAGAATGTGGATTCCAGACAATGTTGAATTAAGTCTGAGATGTGTTTTGCCAAAGGAATTCTTTCCCGTACCACCTTCATTGCTTCTGGCACTGGAATATTAGTAAACAATGACACAATGTCAAAACTTACCATCAAGTCTTGGTCATCGAATGTTAGGTCTTTAAGACATTCAATAAAATGAACCGAGTTCTTAATATATGACTTGGTATCTGGCACAAGTGGTTGGATCTGTTTTGCCAAGTGGCGAGCCAACTCATGGGTAGGGGAACCTATTGCGTTTACAATTGGACGTAACGGAACTCCTGGCTTGTGAACTTTAGGAAGACCATATATCCTCGGCGTTCTAAACCATCGTGTTGGGTTATCGCCTTTTTACCGCTGCGTCCAGAGGTGATTCTTTAATCAGTTTTGCTGTTAAAAGGGTTATTCTGCTTAGAGGACTTCGTTGGAGTAATTGGTATGCTTTACCTTGCAATAGATTTTCCATCTTCTGCCTGTAGTCGACTAAATCCATCACCACAGTTGAATTACCCTTGTCTGACTTAAGAACTCGTATTGAATCATTCTCTCGAAGTCTCTTGATTGCCATTTGTTCCTGCTTACTAAGGTTCTTTTCAGGAGGCTTCGCTGCTTTCAATACTCTCGTTGTCTCTTGTCGAACTTCCTCTGCTTCAGCGTCAGACAGACGAATCAAGGACGCTTCTACTCCACTGATAATCTCTTCAAATGGAATACGGTTAGGAGTGACAGCAAAATTTAGTCCTTTCGACAAAACGTTCATGGTAGGCTCATCTAACACTGTACTCGACAAATTATGGACTACCTGGTGTTGGGGTGGTCTTATTACTCTTCTCTCTTTAGCCTGAAGACATTCTAACTTCTTAACCTGCACTGCCTTTCTCCTGTTGTGGAGGTCCTGAGCTTTTTGGGCTGTAAGTGCATCTATTTTAGACCACATGTTAGGACTCAACGATGCACTCAGTTCCATCTGAAGTGTGAACGCTTGTCGAGCAATATAGTCTAAACTAGTACGACATTTGTGGATTTGATTCCTTACCAAAGCTTCACTAGCTCGTTTGAAGATGTTGCGAGTATGACAATCCATTAGGTGGTGAGATATTCTTGCAAAAACTGGAATCACACCTTCATCTCTACAGCGACAAAGAAATGCAAGGTCACACAGGAAATGTCCCGACCAATAAATTGTGTTAATTATTTACCGGGCCGCGAAAGCCTTAAATTTGAAATAATAATAATAATAATAATAATAATAATAATAATAATAATAATAATAATAATAATAATAATAATAATAATAATTCAATTTTATTTAAAATATTTTTTCAAAGACAAATACACGATTAAAAACAATAAAAACAATCATAATTACAATAATCATGATTAGAAGATCAGCTTGAGGTTCTGAACATAGTTTGATGTAGTCATCGAACTAAGATGGTTAGGTTTCTTGTCCTGAAACTGTATCTTCACAGGGATCTTGCACTCCGTCGAATGGTTGTGATTTTAGAACTTGACGGAGAATGGGATCACTTGGTTGGGTTTTTGCAGTAGGAGAGCCTGGATGTGGTCCGAGAGAATGTGGCGCAGTTCTGGGTAAAAAATTCATGTTTCTCGTAGTCATACTCGCAAGGAGTAATATATAATAATAATAATAATAATAATAATAATAATAATAATAATAATAATAATAATAATAATAATAATAATAATAATAATAATAATAATAATAATAATATATATTTTTTATTTATTTTTTTATTGAAATACATATCTCTTATACATTTTTTTATCAAACAAGTTCGGCCATCCACAAGCTGCACAGGACAGCTTAACTGTGGAACATGTTACTTAAAGAAAATCATGCATGTGAAATAATGATTTTTAAATAATTCAATATTTCAAAATTCTAGATAGCAATACAATAATTAGTGAAGTAACAGTAAGTAACAGTAAGCAGTGAATGACTCAGCGTGTAATAAAAAATAAAATAAAAATAAAAATATATAACACTAAAATAAAAGATTAAAATAGTAGATAAAACAAGTAATTAATGTGCAAATTAAATACTTATACCAGCCAAAAACATTTTTGTGAAGCAACAGTTTGCAGATAATACAGTGAATAAACATTGAATAGAACATATATAGAACAGTGAAATATTAGAGTGCTAATTCATGTACATTAAATTATGAAACACTTATGTAACAAATTCACAAGTACAAATACACAACAACCCTAACTTCACTGCATATTTCGTAATAAAAATGCCTTTAGCTCTCTTTTGATTTCATAAATAGTCTCTAAATCTCTGATGTTCTTCGGAATACTATTAAAAAAGAAAGGTATAGTGTAGCTAAGTGTTCTTTTACCATACTTATTTGCAACCCGTGGCAACTGGTATACTTCCGAAGATTTGGAGCGAGTAGAAGTAGTGTGATTTATAAAATTTTTGTGAGTATTAACGAAAAAATGTTTCAAAACTAATTTATATGTGAATAATTTCTGTAAAGGTAAAACGTTTTGTAGTCTATAACATTCTAAAGTGCTTAAATTATTTTCAAAAGTGATCATCTTCATTATTTTATTTTGAATAGAGATTATGCTATTTAGCTGTGATAACGAAGCATTTCCCCAAATTAACAGACCGTAAGAAATAACCTACTCTGCAAGGGCTATAAAAACCATATTATTATCATCAATGGGGTCAGTGCAGAGCAAACTCAGAGTGTATCCAGCACATTTCTGGTTTTAGTACGATACTTGAGCTCCTTGAGTAGCTTTGAGCTTGATCGACACACTGATGTCCTTCCCAAGAAGATTCAGAAGTGCCTTACTGCAAGTGCAAGCCTGAGCAGGTGCTTCGAAGCCGAGCTGCCAAACTGCTGTGGGACACCCCACTCATCACGGATCGAGCAGTAGAGCTAAATAAGCCAGATCTAGTGATGTTTGAATACAAAGCTCGGGTGGCAACAATTTGTTGACTCTCTGTACCATTGGACGACAACCTTCTCCCAACATCGCGGAGAAGAAGTAACGTAAAATAACGTAACTGGCAATATAGAATCTATATCTGATAAAGGATGTCTACTATAGCTGCGCAACGTGCATGTAATTCATGTTATCATCTATACAATTGGACTTGTCACCAAGTACTGGGGTGTTGTTTAAGCAAGTTCGAGTTTCGAGTCTTGCATGTATAATGCAAAAGGCTGCAATACTTCTGTCTTTGCCTTGAGGTAGATTTAGATTTCGATGACACCACACCGCGTTATACTGTACCGTATTCATCTTTGGCTCGTAAACGAGCCGATGTGTTCGTTAATACAACGAACAAAAAATAAACAATAATTTAATCATATTAACAAGCGTAGGTTCGTTAGTATTCCCAAAAGAGGTGGAAATGGTGATTAAATGTTCGTTGGTCTTGTGGTTTACGTATCTGCTCCAATGCAGAAAGTCCAGGGTTCAATTCCCGCTTTAGGTAGAAGTTTTTTAACTTCCGATGTGGACTAAAATCCAACAGTTCTTAACTTAGGAATTTGTAAACGGTGACTATAGAGCCGAGACTGAGGTTGTTCCGAATCAGCCTTGTTGATTCTGGCGCTGCCTGCTGGTGGAGTCGTGTTCAACCTGATTGATCAGTGTTTCCTACCTAAATATCCCGGTCGCTAATTGGTCGTTGATCGCTAGTCGATGGTGTCGGCGCCTACAGGGCAGCTTTAAATGCAATGCCCCCCACTGAAAATCAGTTCTGTAATTGCAGTAATTGTAATTGTCGTAGAAGACAAAATAACGAAATATTTTATATCTGCAGTACTTTTGTAATTTTCGGATTAAGTTACATTTGTAAGGAAATCAGCATTTTCTTCTTCTGTTTTCACCCTGCGACGGATAACTGTATACTTGTTTTTCGTGTAAAGCCATTTTTCACATGTCGTAGATTTTTTCGAGCAAGCTCTCCAAAAGTCCATACAAATTGCAATTTGAATCGATATTTATAAATTGTATGTGACTAAACGGGGCCAAAATTAAAAAAAAAACACGTACGAGGATTGGTGTCACCTTTCTCAGTATGCAGATAAAATATATCTTGATTCATAGAAAAATGTAGTCGAAGTTCGAAAAGTACGAACGCACGTTTCCGGTTCCAATCGTAACGTTCACATGCTAATTTCATTGAGATTTCGAACTTTGTCCAGTCGTACACAATGACAGACCCTATTGCTACCATAAACAAGCACGGATATGAAAGTATCCAAAAGAAGGAGCGATGCTCATCAACAGGTCGTAGAATACAAAAATATAATTTATATTTTTCCTTCCACTGTTGAAATCTAGTTTTTGATGGAGGTGCCGGGTATAAAGAGGGATACAATATAAAAATATATTCTTTGTTTGTTGGTGTAATTTGCCGTACACATTTACTTAAAATCTTTCGGGATTCTAGCCACCTCTACGGTCTACCTTACCCCCCCGTGTGACTGAAACCATTCTGTATCATCCTCGTCCCCTTCGCAAAGCTATACGTAAATGCCGTCCGTATACTACAGCTTACAATAACCATATCCCAAAAAATTATAAATCAATAAAACTTTGAAACAAAAATTGAATTCATGTCACACTCACACTTGAACTTGGTTGGTATATTATAGTATTTATTAATTTATCATTCATATTTTGTATTGTGTTTTTGTATTTATTGCTCTTATTTTGTTGTAAAGTAACTGCCATGTGTGTGTTATGTATCTGTCCCACATATGTGGTATGTACATATGCCAACGAAAAAAACGCGTGTCATTCGGAAGTGGTGTTGGGTTTTTATCGTGAGACGTGACACACACACAGATGGCCCGATGGACGGACGAACGGACCGAAAAGTGATGCTGCAGGTGTAGTGAGAGAGACAGTGATTCGTCCGGAGCTGAAAATCTCGCCCCTCATCGCGTAGTGATAGTGGTGCAGAACCGTGTGTGTACATATATGCTCAGGTCGGGTCCTTGGAGTCAGACAATACTTTCTCAATCAATCTTGTATAGGCCTACTAGGCGAAGATACTCGAGGACGAATGGCAATATAATTATACAAGGGTATCGGCCACAACCGTGTCAGCCATCGTAGGAACGTTTTTTTAGGGGGTGGGGGAGGGTAGTTGAATGTAACAAAACATTGCGTCTTGGATATTCCAAATCGATAAAATATTACACCACTATTATAAATACGTGTATTTACTTTATGTAATACTCATAATTCAGGTTCATTCAATGCATGGGTACAAAATAATCGTATTGAAAATGCCAATACCACACCTACTAGAAAGAAGTTTAAGACTCATCTCCATGCATATGTCTCGTTTAACACATGAGCCAGAAACTAAAGCGTTTCTGTTTGTGACATATTATATCAAAATCCCATTTTTAATATTAGCTATAATACTGACGGCAAAATGGTGGACGTAATTTTTAATTTCCAGCGTTGCAAGGTTGACTTGCAAATTACTTATCAGCTAATTTCACAAACAATTGATTACAACATTGATATCGATTCATTTAACTGTAAATCTTTGTTTGGAGAGTTCGACGAAGCATGTATTTTGACTTGCGATCAGGAACCCGAGTCCCGACGCTATATGCTATTGATGGTCACAACAAAATAGCATCGAAATCAAATCAAACGTTTGGAATATCAACGAAGGATGATGGTATGCTTGACGATCCCTCTCGGACTAAACAGAAAACCAAACACGCCGAGGATGAGCAGAGCAATTGAATTGTTGGACATTGTCAAGTTCAATCTGTCCATGTAATCAGGTGAGTTCAGTCCCTGCAGGCGGGGACGAAACATGCGGCTCGGTTCAGAAACGGGCAAGGAACGAACCACTTTCGACTTTTTAGCTCCAGTTTTAAATGTTAGCTAATTCTCTCAAGGATATGTTTTGATGATGTAACTGAGTCGATTATTTTATACACGCACACACATAGTTCAAACAAAACTTTCAATACAGAAATCAGTTACGAAAAACCGTCTAAGATAAACAAAACAAACAGAAATTCCCTCTACTACACTTAACACTTTACACTATTGAAGTTTTTACCAAGGATACAAAAGTAAGTTCCGCTGTTTTTCTTGATCTTTAATTATGTGTCGTTTCGATGATGTTTAGGTATTTAATTTTTTAGGTTGCTAAAACAACTATTCGAGTTGTGTTTGTGCTTATGATGTTGGTTGTCAGTGTATCAAGTCAATTTAAAATCATACGATCCTGTTCACTTCCCGTGGGCCCGTATACAATGAAAACTAATGATTCCATACGTCAACACCTCAATTGGTAATCAAGATTTTAACATAAAACACTTTTTTGTTTGGTGGTTTTTGTGAAAAGAGCGATAATTATCTGCCAATTTAATTTGAGCATTAAATAAAAATTAAATCGAGGCCAAGGAGTGTTTCGAATAGAGAAGCTATATTTTCAACCGAGAGGAATATGGAAATGTTTCGAAGGAAGTATCATATCTCTGTCATTGCGTCTGTCCCGTCTCATGATAAAAACTGAACACAACGTCCGATTGACAAGCGTTTTTTCTTGGTATTGTCCTTCAACAAAGATGGTAGTACCCTGAAGGTAAGGGGGAGTGGCTGGCCCCAAAACTTTGAATGTTAATGTGCAGGCACCTCCACCATCTTTGAACAAGCAAGGAACATATTTGTCTAACAACCCTGCGCCTCCAACGAACAGATCAACGCATAGTAGCCTGACTGAGGATTACATTAGACGTCGTCAAATGTCGTTATCGAAATGGCGACCTAAAGAAGTAGAATCTCGCAAGTCGCACGTATAGCTATACTTTTATCGGTACGAATGTTCAAGACATAATTTTCACCCAATGGGGAAAGCATCCCTTTTCTGTCCGTCCGCCTGTGCGTGCGTGTGTCATGTTTTACGATAACTAGGAAAACGCTTAAGTCCCGCCGCGTTGTTCGATTAGCGTATATGGTGCATTGAGCTGCCATGTGTTACGCGGATTTTCTGTTGTTCTGTGAAAAAATCATTACTTAATCGAAGATTTTTTTTAATTAAATTAAATTAAATAAAAAATTAACTGAATTTTTATAATTAAATTAAATAAAATAAAAAATTAACTTAATTTTTTAAATTAATCGTAATTTTTAAAAAGAAAAAAATCGTCAAATTGCAATTTTCATAAGAAATAATATTCGATTGCGCTCAAATTTAACACGAATATATTAATTCATGAAATTAAGGTTCTGTGAAAAAATCATTACAATAGGATAAAGCATGTAGGTGTTATATGTCAAAGAATTGTTTTAAAAAAGAAAAAACCCGTAAAATTTCGATTTTCATGAGAAATAATTTTTAGATTACGCTCAAATTTCACACGAATATCTTAATTTATAAAATTAAGGTTCTGTGAAAAAATCATTACAATCGGACAATGCATGTAGGTGTTATAAGTCGAAAAAATTTCAAAAAAATCGAAAAAAATCGTAAAATTGCGATTTTCATGAGAAATAGTTTTTCGATTGTACTCAAAATCGTGGAAGTTCTAAGTTCAGAGATTTCGAAGGTCTTCATAAAATTTCAACGCAATCGGAGTATCGGTTTAGCCGGAATCGTGCTAACAAACAGACAAAAATACAAAAAAAAGAAAGAAAAAAACATTCCGTTTTTTTTTCTCCAGTGTAGTAGAATGGAATCTTCGCTTCGCTCGGTACGCTCGCTACGCTCATCCAAAAAAGAACTCGACCTTCAGATTTACATGTTTTTATTGTTGGCAGTGACCTTCAAGGAGGTTGACACAGCATGTTTCTGGTGAGCCTGGAGGTAAGGGGGGAGTGGCCAGTCTCTCAAAACCTCCACCATTACTGAATGCAAGAACAAACAAAGAACAATTTTGGATGGTAAGCCAAACCGGCGCTGCCATCAAAAATCCGAACCATTTAATTTGTTGATCTTCTTAGGCGATCTGTTGATTGATTCCTACCATTTTTAGCTGGAAGTTGCCAGAAAAGGGCAAACACAAGCTGGCTGCCTGCCTCTATATATTGATTGAGTAATTATAGGTCTTTCTCTTCCTTATAGCTATCATATTGTAGGTGAAGAATACAAAATAATTTACTAGCATTTAATGGAGACCAAACACTTTATAAGATGATTTATCAAGTTTGTGTATGGTTGGTCATATATGAAATAATCCTGCCAAAGTTATAATAAGGTATAGCATGGACGCACGCCTCCACGCCTCTCTTCTCTTGTATCTTGGAAATATATGAAATAATTCTGTCAAAATATTATTTACTACAATTCAGAAATTAAAAAAGTCCGCCCCAACCGAGATCGAACCACGGATCTCCCGCATTCCAGACAGGCGTCTTAAGCACTAGACCATCAGGACGGGTACATTTTAAGCTCTGAATTGTAGTTGCATTATACATCTGAATCGATGGAACAATACTGCAACGAATATCTGCTGCCTTTGAACTGAACACCAAACATTAATTATAATGTACTTTACGCAGGTATGAGCGAGGGTTTATTTCTCGATTCTGAATTGTAGTTAATAATCTAGGGCGACGGTCGTCGCCCGGCAGACAAGCGCATGCGACTGCTTAGGCGACACGAACTCCAGCCCTGTATAAAGCTACCAGAGTTGGGGGGTTTTCAGCTATCTGCACACGCCGCCCCGAAAGAGTTACAATCTTGAAACTCGGTATATGACCTGGTATGTGGTCCATGACATACAAAAAAAATCAACCCGATCCGACAACTCGTTCTGTTTTAAAAAAGGTTCTCAACATCGTCAAATTCCTTTCTGCTGGCTAGTGGCTGGGTGGGTGGGTGGGTGGCTGGCTGGCTGGCTGGTGGCTGGCTGGCTAGGAGTTCTCAGCGGAGATTAATTTAGCCTACAGAGAAAACGGTAAATCTTAGAACAATGAAACTTGGACCACACTTAGATGTACTTCAGACGCAGTGACTTTTGCTTTCAAAACCAAAATCGGGTAACAGGGACAGGAGAAAACCAAAATTTGGATGATAATCAAAACGCGTAATTACCAAGGCGTGGTAATTTGTACAAACTTGAAATTAAACATGCTATTTCCCATTATAAATGTCTTGCGTCCAAAACACTAGGGACTAAATTTGGGGATGACCATGGGCCCAAAAATGACAAAAAAATATCTGAACTTTAAGAAATGAATCATTCAAAGAAAACGCTACAACTGAGATCTTTCAAACGTGGAATACATTTTGACATATCTCATTCTTTCACTTTTGAATATGGAAAGCAAAATTGGGTAACGGGTACCGGAGAAAATCAAAATTATCAAAAGTAGGTAATTCCGTACTCTTATGAATAATACGCTATACTGAGAAAACGGTTCATCTTAGAACTTTGAAACTTGGGCCACACTCAGATGTACCTCATATAACCAAAACCGGGCAATTGGGACCGGGGAAAATCAAAATCAAAATCAAAACGCGTAATTACTCAGGCGTAGTAATTTGTACAAGCATGAAATTAAACATGCTCTTAACCATTATAAATATCTAGTGCTTAAAACACAAGGGGTATATTTGGGAGGACCGTGGGCCCAAAAATGTAAAAAAAAAAAATTGAACTTAACAAATTTAATCATTCACACCTTGATAGCGAACGAACAACAAAAAGATGTAATATCCAACCAAATACAAAAATTTGTAAAAAAAAAACGGCAGCCAAGCTCTCCTTCAAAAGTCTTCGACTGTGAATGCTGTGAGATATAGAAGTTGAGCCAAGCTTTTTATTCTTTCTCCCTAGTATCGCTTTGAAAATAAGAAAGATCATTTCGCCTGTTGACGAGCGCCAAGCCAAAGATTTTTGTGGTAAAAAAGTTTCAAATTTCCAAATTTCCAAATTCAATGGCCAAGCAATTTTTTTATGATTTCGAGTTTAAAAATTTTACTTTTTTACCACAAAAATCTTTGGCTTGGCGCTCGTCAACAGGCGAAATGATCTTACTTATTTTCAAAGCGAAACTAGGGAGAAAGAATAAAAAGCTTGGCTCAACTTCTATATCTCACAGCATTCACAGCCGAAGACTTTTGAAGGAAAGCTTGGCTGCCGTTTTTTTTTTTTTTTACAAATTTTTGTATTTGGTTGGATATTAATTACACCTTCGGGAGTGTTTTCCGACTAAACAAATCGAGAAATAATTCTGCCAGATTTATATTAAGATATACAGCATGGACGCACGCCTCCACGCCTCTCTTCTCTTGTATCTTGGTAATATATGAAATTATCCTACCAAAGTTATAATAAGGTATACAGCATGGATGCACGCCTCCACGCCTCTCTTCTCTTGTATCTTGGTAATATATGAAATAATTCTGCCAAAGTTATTGAGCGAGCGTAGCGAGCGTCTCCACTTGACTCTTATGGCTCGAATGTCTGTTTTTTTTGTTTTTTTGTTTTTTTGTTTTTTTCTGTTACTGCTTCGATACAGGTCGCACCGTTTCTCTGATCGACCTGAAATTTTTTACACATGTACATACCACCTAGGCGGGTTGCTGTATAGTTTTTGAACAAAATCCGATTGTTGGTTATAAAAATTAAAAAAAAAAAAAAAAATGTTCCGATCGTTATGAAATTTTGCAGGGTCAATAAGTACAACATTCTCTCCTATTTTCCAAATTTTCAGCTTAATCGGTCAAGACCTTAAAGACTTATTCGTAATCATGATTCAAAAATGATGTTAAAAATGAAGGAGGCAGTGAAGATACAAAGATACACTTTAGAAGGCATGACGTGAATTAGTACAATGCAAAGATGTAGGAATAGTATAATATAGTGTACAATGTCAATATCCAGTTAGGCCTACACTGTGTGGTGGGCCTTATGGGAATGTCGTACTCGGGTCATGTTGCACGTACCGGTGCTCGCTCAACAACGCGTCCAACTGAGCGTTTTCCTAGTATTAAGGTATACACCATGGACGCACGCCTCCACGCCTCTCTTCTCTTATATGGAAGGAAAAGAATAAAATCTACGTTTTCCGGCTTTGAATATTTCTTTCCATTGTGAGTAGAGGTGATGCCATTTAACAATGAGTTTGGTTGAGAATACTTGTTATGCATATGTTTGTAAGTGAATAATCATAAATCCTAAGGAATGATAAAAGAAATCTCGAAGATGCACATAAAAAAATTAATTTGTCGGTAAAAATTATCTTTTTGCCAGTCATCGTGTTCTAAATTAAATTAACGGAAGAAATCATCTGAAGGGGAAGAGGGAAGGGGAGGGTTCAAGAAGGGTGACAAAGATGGATTGGAGATGAAAGGGGTAAAGTGGTCCTGCGTTATTATAAGAATATACTCAACGAGAAAGAATGATTATTTACATGTAACAATACAACTAGAGCAACGTCGATGTCATTGATGTGCGAAGACGCAACCCGTCATCTTGTATCGACGTTCAATCCATTATAAAATACACTGTCGTTTATGCATTGATGAAATTGATTGATTATTATAGACTGTACGGATTGATTTAATCGTTAATCCATCGTTGATTTCAATATTTGATTCACTCGACGTCGAGTGCCAGGCTACAGACGTTTCGCCAGAATCGCATCCGGCATGGTCACGAGTCACTTACTAGGACGTGAGGACGTCGAGTGCCAGGCTACAGACGTTTCCCTAGAAAAGCATCCGGCATGGTCACGAGTCACTTACTAGGACGTGAGGACGTCGAGTGCCAGGCTACAGACGTTTCCCTAGAATCGCATCTGGCATGGTCACGAGTCACTTACTAGGACGTGAGGACGTCGAGTGCCAGGCTACAGACGTTTCCCTAGAATCGCATCTGGCATGGTCACGAGTCACTTACTAGGACGTGAGGACGTCGAGTGCCAGGCTACAGACGTTTCGCCAGTATCGCATCTGGCATGGTCACGAGTCACTTACTAGGACGTGAGGACGTCGAGTGCCAGGCTACAGACGTTTCGCCAGAATCGCATCTGGCATGGTCACGAGTCACTTACTAGGACGTAAGGACGTCGAGTGCCAGGCTACAGACGTTTCACCAGAAACGCATCTGGCATGGTCACGAGTCACTTACTTTTGGACGTGAGGACGTCGAATGCCAGGCTACAGACGTTTCGCCAGAATCGCATCTGGCATGGTCACGAGTCACTTACTAGGACGTGAGGACGTCGAGTGCCAGGCTACAGACGTTTCGCCAGAATCGCATCTGGCATGGTCACGAGTCACTTACTTTTGGACGTGAGGACGTTGAGTGCCAGGCTACAGACGTTTCGCTAGATATGCATCTGGCATGGTCACTAGTCACTTACTAGGACGTGAGGACGTCGAGTGCCAGGCTACAGACGTTTCGCCAGAATCGCATCTGGCATGGTCACGAGTCACTTACTAGGACGTGAGGACGTTGAGTGCCAGGCTACAGACGTTTCGCTAGAATCGCATCTGGCATGGTCACTAGTCACCAACTAGGACGTGAGGACGTTGAGTGCCAGGCTACAGACGTTTCGCCAGAATCGCATCTGGCATGGTCACTAGTCACATACTAGGACGTGAGGACGTCGAGTGCCAGGCTACAGACGTTTCGCCAGAATCGCATCTGGCATGGTCACGAGTCACTTACTAGGACGTGAGGACGTTGAGTGCCAGGCTACAGACGTTTCGCCAGAATCGCATCTGGCATGGTCACGAGTCACTTACTAGGACGTGAGGACGTTGAGTGCCAGGCTACAGACGTTTCACCAGAATCGCATCTGGCATGGTCACGAGTCACTTACTAGGACGTGAGGACGTTGAGTGCCAGGCTACAGACGTTTCGCTAGAATCGCATCTGGCATGGTCACTAGTCACCAATTTGGACGTGAGGACGTTGAGTGCCAGGCTACAGACGTTTCACCAGAATCGCATCTGGCATGGTCACTAGTCACCTACTAGGACGTGAGGACGTTGAGTGCCAGGCTACAGACGTTTCACTAGAATCGCATCTGGCATGGTCACGAGTCACTTACTAGGACGTGAGGACGTCGAGTGCCAGGCTACAGACGTTTCGCCAGAATCGCATCTGGCATGGTCACGAGTCACTTACTAGGACGTGAGGACGTCGAGTGCCAGGCTACAGACGTTTCACCAGAATCGCATCTGGCATGGTCATGAGTCACTGACTAGGACGTGAGGACGTCGAGTGCCAGGCTACAGACGTTTGGCTAGAATCGCATCTGGCATGGTCACGAGTCACTTACTAGGACGTGAGGACGTTGAGTGCCAGGCTACAGACGTTTCACTAGAATCGCATCTGGCATGGTCACGAGTCACTTACTAGGACGTGAGGACGTTGAGTGCCAGGCTACAGACGTTTCACTAGAATCGCATCCGGCATGGTCACGAGTCACTTACTAGGACGTGAGGACGTTGAGTGCCAGGCTACAGACGTTTCGCCAGAATCGCATCTGGCATGGTCACTAGTCACCTACTAGGACGTGAGGACGTTGAGTGCCAGGCTTCAGACGTTTCACTAGAATCGCATCTGGCATGGTCACGAGTCACTTACTAGGACGTGAGGACGTCGAGTGCCAGGCTACAGACGTTTCCCTAGAATCGCATCTGGCATGGTCACGAGTCACTTACTAGGACGTGAGGACGTCGAGTGCCAGGCCACAGACCATGCAATGTCTGTAGCAGCCGACTCAAACAAGCGGCGGAATGTGTTCGAAGACCTATACCAACATTATAATATGTAAGATTAAATTAAATTAACCCAAAAAGTAAATTGTTTGCGTGGAGATGTGGGTGCATGGTTACCTCTTAGCAGTGGTCATTATTATGTGGGATAGAAAGTAAACGTGTTTGGAAACTTTGTAGGCGTTCATATTAGAAAGATGGACTTTATTCTATGTTTATGGTTTGATACGGGCACGGCGAAATGACGGGTTGTTGCAGCTTGCAAGTCTCGCGGACGGAATAGTAGCCCTTATTATGAGAATTATCCTGATGCCAGCCTACATTAATAAATAGCGTACGCAAATTAAGACGATAGAGAAGAACGGGCTTTGTTTGCTTTTAAAATCACAATTGAGTCTGTACCACGGTAGAAAAAAACTCATCCCAAATGAAAAATAAATAAAACTTCTCAGTAAAACGCAATCTTTTCATTCTGAAATTGTAAGACAACACTTGAAAAGTCCGGAGGGAGGGGGTTTGCTGTCTGTAGCCTTGTTGTTTGGATTATGGTAATTACATTGCATCTCATTTATACCATGCTAATTAAGATACGAAACCAAGCCTGTTTAAGGTATCGATAGTAATTTAAAAGATTTATTTACATAGGCTATTAAATGAATATTTGATAAGTGTAGCGATGATATCGAACAAGTACAAAACTTGGGATTCATTTAATATCTCGAGCTTTAGTGCGGAGTGGTGGGCAGGGTTGGAGAGGGGTATTGTCGTGGTAAGATAATACCTTATTAGAAATTAACGGCACTAGTTATAAGCGTGGGATAATTTCGAGCTGCTGCAGATGATCTTGAATACATTCGCTTGTGGTGAGCGTATCGATCGAAATATAAATGATATATCATCAATAGTGGTCGTGTGCATTTTAGCTCATCGGTTAATAAGTAAAGACCAATGTTTGTGAGAAAGAAACAGATGGATGGTAGTAAGCATTTGCTTTCACTCAACAACATTGCCAGAAAGCAGGCCGGACTAGAATGCTAAGGAATCACAATAAAACAAACAGTAACAACAATTGTTATATGTAAGCTTATTTAATAGTCATATTGAACTTTTTTTTTTAAGATTTCACACGTACGAGTCAAAAATAAAAATATATTCTATTGTAATTTACAATAACCCATAGTTTTGAACGCGAAAAGCAAAATCGAAAACCTTATTAATGATTTAATTTGTGACCATTACCATTTTGTAATTTTATTGCTAGATTATAAATTGATGAGTGGTTTCAAGAGAATATTCAATAGTCAAGTTTGTTCCATTGAATCACGTTTTACCTTATTCGTGGAGTAGTGGTCGCACGTAATAACACAAATAAAAACCAGCAGCTGACAATTTATTAAATGATGACGACGACGACGACGACGACGACGACGATAATAATAATAATAATAATAATAATAATAATAATAATAATAATAATAATAATAATAATATAAATATAAATTTAAAAAAAAATACTAAAAAAAAGACCTACCAGAACGTCCAGAACCACTAGAAATGCCAAACCAACCAAGAAGATCAAGATACCCAGAACAACTAGACGATCAAACACAAGAGGTAGATATGCATAACGCAATAGAAAATATACCTGACATGATCAATCTAAAGAACATCCTAGCTTTAGCATTTACAACAGCCATGTCAGAGTTTGCGCACATACAACCAAACAGAAGACCATACATACCTTAACCCAAGCATTCAAAGGAAATGAAGACAGCGGTACACATAATGAACACACATATTTTATCAGATTACACACAAGACGAACTATCATTTGCAGACGTTCATGCGGCAATTTATTGTGCCACTGTAGCAGTGGTTAGATATTAGGGCTTAAAGGTAAAATCTGCAACATGTTCAAAGACAATACAGGAGAAGAAAAGTACGAAATGGGAAAAGCGACAACAAGTTTGTCTCATCTTAACTAGCGCCCGGCGTTTTGTGGGTTCAAAGAGCGCAGACAGTGGTGGTCGCATTGTAAACGTATCACAGTTTGACAGCTGAAGTGGACTCCGCAGAGCAGTAAAGTACAGTCACATCCAGTGCGACCTTGGCCCTATATCCTGTATGGGGATGATATTGATTGAGCGAGTGTAATTGAAACGTTGATCTTGCGCGGCTTTATAGTAATGTAGGCGCAGCAAGAAGAGTAAACTACTAAACCCAGGCATACATACAAGTGGTTTTCGATACTCGGGAGGTAGCAACCAACTTGCATCGGATGTGATTGTACTTTTTTTTTTTTTTTACGGAGAGGCCCATCCTTCCCGTCAAATTCGGACGTATTTACAACCATTCATAATAGAGCAGGCGACATCCTAGTTTCTTTGAACCCTAAAACGTCGGGCTATAGTTAAGATGAGACAAACTGTAGTTGGGAGAATCGTTGAGTTTAGGAGAGACATCGGTCGACTGGAACAATACCGAATGGGTAATCGATCCAAAAATGTGATAAGATTTGCCAAAATATATTTGAAAGATTCAAGGTTCACACAAAACATGACACACTTAACGAATTTGACGACGAAAATTTGGATACACTTAAACAAAAAGTAAGTGCTCTAGCTAAGAGATTAAAATGACATAAAAATTTAGGATAAGAAAAGAACAAAACCAAATGTTTAAAGAAAAGGAAAAACAGTTATACCAAAAACTATCTAGTACCGAAGAAATAATAGGAAATGGAACACCAACTAAGACAGAGATAGAAGAGTTTTGGACAGGAATATGGGGTAACCCGGTAGCACACAACCAGGATGCACAATGGATTCAAGACGAAATAGCTAGGATGAGCGATATTAATGAGATGAGATTCGAAGGTATAACTATTGATGAATTAAAGTCGACAATCAGTGCTACACATAGCTGGAAAGCACCAGGTAAAGAAAATATTCAAAAAATTGCGTATAAGAAATTCAATACTACTCATAATCAAATTAGAAAATGTCTCAACGAGTTTATAAATGGAGTTAAAGAAATACCCGAATTCTTTACTGAAAAGTAACCTTTCTCAAACCGAAGGATAATGACACGAAGTACCCAAGTAAATATCGGCCAATTACATGTCTACCAACTATATATAAAATATTGACTTCATGCATAACAAATAAAGTATACAATCAACCCAATGTATACATCGAGACTCAAAAGACAATAATACTCAACACGTGTAAAATAGTTCGAAAATTTCTAAACTAAGAATGATACTTTGAGATTCCGAGACAGCTTTCATCCTGACATGGTTTTCGTGGTTTCCCATAGTCCGAAGAGCAAATGCTAGGATGGCGACGAGAAATCGGTCACGACCGTACACAGCAGAAAGAAAACATCATCTACAAACAATATTATAAATGACTTATTTTAGTTAGAGTTAAGACAAAGTAAGTGCAATACATTTGAAATAAACATAACATATACCGTACAATGCGTACAGCCACTTAAAATAAATCTATTGTTTTTAAATTGTTGTTTTAATATTCATTATGTAAAAATAAAGGACTAAATGATTGCCAATACTGAACAGGTTGCAAGAGTAGTCTAGATCCACGTCAATTCAAGAATTCTCAAAAAGACTTTAGTTTTGTTTAGGCCATAAATGTCAATCATTATAATATTTTGTCCGTAGAGCGTTCACCCCGCACACTACTCACTGCTCCGCCGTTTCATTGAGAAGGATGACATTAACAATCCTATACGAAGAGATCGGGAAATTGGTCTCTCATTATAAAGGTGAGCGGTCTGCAGAGGACACATTTTCACATTAATTAAAGTAAAGCCTGACTGATTCGGGCGGTCCAGGGTTCAAATCACGTCGAGAGTGGCAATCGTGACTGAAGGTTTATTCCGAGGTTTTCCTCAGAAAGGATCGAGTCCTCGTGGAATGACTCCGGACATCCCTTTATCATCATCGTCGTCGTCGTCGTCGTCGTCGTCGTCGTCGTCGTCGTCGTCGTCACCGTCATCATCATCATCATCATCGTCGTCGTCACCGTCATCGTCGTCGTCGTCGTCGTCGTCGTCGTCGTCGTCATCATCATCATCATCATCATCATCCTTCTCCTCCTCCTCCTCCGAGTCTTGTCACAATAAACAGTGCTGCTACAATAATAATTGTTGAACACCATTACCGGATCACACCTGATTCCTATCATCATTCGTCGATCAATAACTATTCATCGAACAAAGTTTCTCTGAAATTTCAATCCAATCACAACACTCACGGTTTGGACCAATTAGTTTTTACAAGGTATTCAGTTTTAAGTATCTTTCAGCTCCATTAGATTGACCACCTTCAACGAAGTGATTAGCAGAGGATTAGTTTTTCTCTCTCCACAATGGTTTTTGCTGGCCTCTTCAAAGCAAGGCTTCTCCATGCATACCTTGGTTGTATTCCACAAAGCAGCAGCGGGCATCAGAGTAGCTCCCAGTATTTAGGGGAGCAGAAGAGCGTATAAATTGAAACGTTTTCCATATGTCAAGTTCTCACTGCCTCCTCCCGATGCTCTTGTTGACACTAGCGCCGGTCCCGTACCGTCCCGCACTCACCGGCTACCGCCCCCACCCCACCCCCTCCACGGGGAAGACAGACATTAGCTCGGAATATAGACATGCGTAAATCAAGTGAAACAAAGCTAGTTATTAAAGAGGGCGGAGATACTATGACTATGAGCTAGGTGAATGTCAAAAGGTGTCAAATGTAATTAATGATGTGACGGTGTCTTAGTAGCAGTCTTATGTGAACCACGCGCTTCTTGTCAACGCACTATAGGCACCGAGATTAGCCACTGAGCGCGCCCACTGAAAATACACGAAGAGCTCTGGGTGGCTCCTTTTGGCATTAATTGTGTGAAGATTTGACAATCACCCATCCTTTCCATGTTATTTGTACATTGTTAAATTGCCGTTGTAAATCGTTCTAGTTGCTATGGATATTGAAAATCATGTATAAACATCAATAAATTCGTTCTCTATCGTCGGCTGTACTAATCTAGTAGCCAAAACAGGACATTACGTCACATTTTACACTTTTACTATAGGTCCCGATTCTAAAACTTGGGCTTGATTTGATTGGTACTGTTTGGTTGGTAATGGATCCAGTTGTGGAATGTCAAGGTCGTAAGAAATGCGAATATTTTGTTTAATTAGAGAAAATGCCACAACATTGGCCCTAGCCTAGACGTAAACACAACCAGATTATTAACTTTCTCAAATTAATAGCAATAGAATGCTCAAGGAAAACCTACCAATAGTAAGAGCCTACCCCTAAGAATCCCGTGCGTTTACGTTTTTCGTAAAATTATATCATTTAAAATCCATTTCTTCCCGATTGAAAATATTACACACGTCTATTTGCATTCTGTCATTTCGTAGAGGGACACTTGACTGCGATTCATTTGTTCACATGTTGCCGACTGCATGGCCATGTGAATCATACAGAAACGGAAATATAAATTCCAGAAGCGCTTTGCAATGCAAAGCTTTTAAGTTCTTTGTTCTTATGAATTGTGAACAGTTGAATGTCACATCAACGAAATGACAGAATGCAAATAGACATGTTTAATATTTTCAATCGGAAAGAAATGGATTTTAAATGGTATAATGTTACGAAAAACGTAAACGCACGGATTCTTAGGGGTAGGCTCTTACTATTGGTAGGTTTTCCTTGAGCATTCTATTGTTATTAATTTGAGAAAGTTAATAATCTGGTTGTGTTTACGTCTAGGCTAGGGCCAATGTTGTGACATTTTCTCTAATCAAACAAAATAATCGCATTTCTTACGACCTTGACCTTCCACAACTGGATCCATTACCAACCAAAACGTACGAATCAAATCTAGCTCAAGTTTTAGAATCGGGGCCTAGTAAAAGTGTAAAATGTGACGTAATGTCCTGTTTTTGCTACTAGATTAGTACAGCCGACGATAGAGAACGAATTTATTGATGTTTATATTCGATTTCCAATATCCATAGCAACTAGTACGATTTACAACGGCAATTTAACAATGTACAAATAACATGGAAAAGGATGGGTGATTGCCAAATCTTCACACAACTAATGCCAGATTTGACCACTCATGGCGCTAGTTGTATGAACGCACGGTGCCTATAGTGGCAACGAGCAAAAACTCGTCGCGCCCCGCGTATCGCGTTACGCTTCATGCGGACATGGGAGCGTGCGAGGATAACAACTAGACTCGATAAGCTATATCAGAATTCAATATGAAATGAATTAAATATGTATGTAATTTCAATATATGTAATTTAGAAAATATAGCTTAAATTGTTTTTGTAAAAATAAAGGACTAAATGATTGCCAATACTGAACAGGTTGCAAGAGTAGTCTAGATCCACGTCAATTCAAGAATTCTCAAAAAGACTTTAGTTTTGTTTAGGCCATAAATGTCAATCATTATAATATTTTGTCCGCAGAGCGTTCACCCCGCACACTACTCACTGCTCCGCCGTTTCATTGAGAAGGATGACATTAACAATCCTATACGAAGAGATCGGGAAATTGGTCTGAAAGCGGTCTGCAGAGGACACATTTTCGCATTAAGGGTAACACTGAGTGTTGATTGTTTTTCTTCTGAACATATTATAGTATGTTAAACACTCTTTGCGGCACAGTGGCTAGCGATGTTAACCACCAACTAGCTGATTAGCATCAACAACATCCTTTCTATAGAAAATACAGACTTCCCTTGATACTACAGTTTTTTTCACAAACTTATGCAGTGGCTGACAGAGATTTTATGGACAATACGAAATAGCAAAATACAAAACATGATTAAAACATGATGAGTTGTGACAAAATTGAAAAAAAAAATGTAACCAAATGATAAAAAATTTGATTAAAATAATTTCTTCAAAATTTGTCACTGCTAATTTTGAATTTACAACCATTCCAAAATTTACCAAAAATTTCCAACATTTTGAAAAATATAATATGATAATATTGAAAAACTTGGAATTTTATCAAATTTTTAATTTCGAAAAAAAAGTCCGTGCAATTTTTGTCGATACGTATAGCATTGAAACACTACCAGGCAATAATATACGCCCACTAAGAATTCTCCCATTATAGTTGTTGCCAATAAGCGGTGTCCGATTTAAAATACTGATCGCTCATTGGCCCGCCGGTACCACGCGCATCTGCTTACTTGCTTCGGAGCAACTATACATAGCGAAGCTCAGCTTGAGGCTATAAAAATAAAATAAATACAAATAGTGAAAAGAAAACCGATATTAATGGTGGTAATAACAACAAACGGGTACGGGAGTGCAGAATGTCGAAAAAGAATACAAAGATAGAATAAGTCGCCGTGAGTTCATCTTTTTAGTGGCGGCGCTGGGTATGTGAGTTCAGTAATGGTCATGGTAAAATGGTGGAGGTGCCGGGCTGTGATTTTTCATATTTTTTGAGGAGTGTTGGTGGGGGAGGGGAGGGGCTAGCCACTAAATGTTACCAAAAACATTCTATATCATTTAAATTTTAGGGTAATGTCGATAAAAACACTGATCTTCAATTTTTATCGCGAGACTTATGACATGCACAGACGAAAAGTGATATATCAGGGGGAGCTTCGCTTCATAGTAATGATAATAACAACAATAGAGACAGTAGTATTAAGTCATGCAACAGAGTAACGATCCATATGAAGAAGATATGATATATGAATGGTGAAGCAGTTTCAATGCCAGACATGGACAGTGACAATTATTCAACGTACGAAAACTAGTCGTGAGGAACATATTCCGGTAACACAGAGTCCAGGAAAACTAGTCGTGAGGAACATATTCCGGTAACACAGAGTCCAGGAAAACTAGTCGTGAAGAACATATTCCGGTAGCACAGAGTCCAGGGAAAACTAGTCGTGAGGAACATATTCCGGTAACACAGAGTCCAGGGAAAACTACTCGTGAAGAACATATTCCGGTAACACAGAGTCCAGGGAAACTGGTCGTGAGGAACAGATTCCGGTTACACAGAGTCCAGGGAAACTGGTCGTGAGGAACAGATTCCGGTAGAGTCCAGGATCTACACAGGCATCCTCAGCCGAGCCGCGCCTTGTTTCGAGGAGAGCGGTTCCTTCATGGAATCTCATAATTTATACGAAGGAATAGTGTACAATAGATATAATACATGATACTTAAAAATCTGGTTGTATATTTATATAAATAATATGAGTGTGAGTGTATATTGATTGTGGATGTTGTGTGTAAGTTTGCATGTGCTTGCCTATATGTGTGAGACATAATATTATCTATATTATTTAGCTGTTGTATCTGAGATTTGTTTTTTTTATCGAGGAACAAAGAAGCATAATCTTATCTACGATACACTAATTGTTTATCTAAGCGTAGTATTTAATTAATTATTTCCAATGAAGAAAGAACTATAGGATATTTCACTTTTTGTACATTTTAAATGACTCCAATGTAACTATTGGTAGGTGAAAATTGTTGGCTGGATGGCTGGTGTTAGTATTTGAACAAGTAGAATGAACATACTTTATGGACAAATATTTCGATCATCCCGTATAGCTTGAATTTTGTGTGTCTGTGTCAGGTCCGTCGTTTTGAATTCAGCGTTGTTGTTGCGTAGCAATTCTATTACGGACAAGATGATTTCACGTGATAACTGTTACCAACGTAATAATGAAATGCAACGAATTCAAGGACCATAGTTGACGCTACGCTAATATCACGACTGACGTATGAATATCCTTTTTAATATCCTTTTTATTTGTTACCAAAATTGTTGTGTATAAATTCATTGTTGTTGTAATATTACTATTTCAAATATTTATTTAACTGTAGTTCATTGTTGTGTCTGTATAATTACATTTTTTTCGTTGTCCTCCTTTGTAAATTAGTTTTTCAACTGAATAGGATAGACGTAAAATATAAATAAATAAAATAAAATAAATTCTAGTTATTAACTAATTATTAATTTATTTATTTATCTTCCCGTAAGTCTGACTTAAAGCCAATTGTGCAAATAGTTCGATCACGATTTGTGTACATGTCGGATGCGTACACGCACACGCACACGCACAGAGCGTTCTCACGGAGTTAACACGTCGAACAAGAACCAGTAAACAAAGCTGGTAAACATCCTGTTTAGAAGGCCACCCCTGACGCACCAAGGGGTGGCCAAACCGGTCTCGCAAGTAGGGCTCGAGATCTCATAGATGCCCCTGGGTTTGATACCTGTTATACCCAAAGTCTGGAGATGCGACTTCAGTTGTCGTGTATGCCTACATGGCCTAGCAACGAGACATTATCTGTTGTAGAAGTTGTGAGGTAACTCGCTCACACCAAAGATTAGCTCACGTTACTTGCGACACTCTTAATTTAATAGGTAGCTGGTTCGACACCTGTCACCTGCAATGCTGAAAGGACAGTATATTTTGTTAATGGTTGTCATGGTCATGGTCATGGTTAAATTATGATAGCTGAGAACGAGTCTAAAAAACCCTTGAACATCACGGAAAATCTAATCGAAAATATTATTTGTAAAATTATTTATACCATCAAATGAATTTAAGTATAAATCGTGCCTAGCACTATTCTATTCTTTTCTCCCACAATTTGCGCACCGTATATTATAGGGTTTGACCGAAATGAAATGTTTTACACAATTTTGAATGTGATGCTCGCTGTTGACAATAATATTGGATTTCAGAAAGAAAAAAATATTGCGTTTGTAACAGTGGCGTTACACGTTGCAATGGTTCCTCAGTGTTATTGACTTTCCACTCATTGATTCACATTGTATTGTTCGGTAACAGTGGCAGATCCTCTCTAGTCAATATTGGCCCAAACAAGTAGCATCCCTAGCCATCCCAAGGCTGTATTGTAAAGGAGAGAAAATAGAAGGGCGCCCCGAAAAGGGAAATTTGAGAGTTCGCTGATTTGCCCAGCAGGCTACTTTCTTCTCCGGATATAAATTTACTGAAGTTTGAAACGACGAGTGTTTTATTTTTATTACAATAGCTTATAATACTGTGATGGAATTTGAATGTAAGTAACTGTTCATTTAATATAGCTTCGAGAATGAGAATGAGAGAATTGGGACTGTGCAAGGGACCATGATTCTCGGATGGGTAGCATAACCACTATTTGTTTTGTTTACCTATATTTTTCAGTCCGCCTGCAAGGGAGGACTGAGACACCGGATGCACAGAAACTTTGAAGTAATGAAGTAGGCAAAGTGAAGTCATCACGGTCCAAGGATGGCCCAGGTTCATTTCCGCCGTCTATTGTTTCCAAGTGGCATTTAGCGGGCCGGTGTCGGTATGTCTACTCTGGTACTAGGAGCACGTACACGGCGACCCACCCCGCCCCGCCCTGTCCTGTCCTGTCCCTTGTCGCATGATTTATACCGATGTTACCCAAGAAATGGGGATGGCATGACTAAAATCTCAAGGAGTGTTATGAAGTGTACAGTGGTGTGTTCGGTCAGGCCCTCCCATGCCTCAGCCTTCAGCAAAGGCGCGGCTGCAATTAGGAACAACTTTGGCGATTTGGTTTCTTGCCCAATATAGAGCTCAGGAATAAGTTTTTGCCTAATATCTTAAATACTCTTCTTGCCACGAAATGGTTGATAATATCACAAGAGGAATATTTAGTAATTGTGAATGTCTTGAACTCGGCTCCTTGGGCAATCGATCGCTCCTATTCGCAAACAAGGTCATATTAATCGCTGCATGTAGACTGTTTTCAGTATTTTGTCTGTTCACGTATTGTTGGCAATGAATTTATACCCCGATGCAAACAGAGATTGCGTTTCGTTTCACGTTACACAAATAAATACCATCGCGTCCCCGTATTTAGAAGGCACATACTGTACACAGTGTACACTCACTCAACCGCGTTGTTGCTGACACGAACATAACAGCATCACATTCTTAGCCTCACAATGTAAACCACGGCTAATGTGACTTGAGTAAAGCAAGAAAACTCACAGATAAACCTGCAGTTACAGTAATAGCTGGACGGATTTTGGGCTAAAGTCAGGCGACAAATCAATCTGTTTCCTGAAACTTGATCTGAAGCTAAGTTGTATATGAAGACTGCTAAGTCTGACAGTTGTGACGGTAAAGAAGTTGTCTGTCCCACCATTGATTTTATTTCATTAGCCAGAATGTCTCTCATTCGTTTTCTCTGTATGGTTTATACCTACAGCGGAGGTCAAGGAACATTGTTGTAAGAAACAATTCAAGCCAAGTTAAACAATACAATTCAAATACAATTTGAGACACTTCAGTTTTCGCTTTTTCTAAATTTTATTACGTCAATATACTATAACGAACATAGAAATGTGAGTTCTACGCGTCGAATGCAATGGAACGCTTCGCTCGTCGATATGAAAGATCTCGTCTCGCGTTGCTGGTAGCTTGGATGAATCCGTGTTGACACTAGACGTGGAGATCGCAACCTTCGAACGAAACGTCTTGCCAAAATAACTTTTTGCTAACGTGATTCGATTGTTTACTTTCTGCAGAGGTTGGGGTGTCCAAGATTGTAACGAGAACAGCACACTGTCGATCCTCCTACTAAAATAATACAATTCCATTCAACCTCATGGTGTTGTGACTAAAACTGCTATAAAAGATACCGTTCTCACAAGTTGGCAAAGTATTTCCATCGCAGCTATCATAGTTTTACAAACTCCCTATAAGCAACAGCAACAAAATACATCATGGTGCTGTCAGAATCAAGATGACTCAAATAAGTGAAGCTATTTAAAATTTAAATATTAAGGATATTCCAAAAAAGCCCTCTTACCGATACATATAGTTAATAGTTAGTTAGTGGGGTATTAGGTCACACAACAGTTACCGATATATATGTACCAATGATCATTGAATAATAATAAAATTAAAATATTTTGAAAGTCAAAGGAAAATGGCTGAAAGCTGGGTGGTAAGGGTGGATGAAAGAGGAACTTTAATAATATAGATATATATTTACGTAGATTTTCCAGGATATAATGTGACATAAGGAATTTCTTCGAGTTTTCGAGTTAACATAATGTTAAATGAGTTAAAATGTCCGAAACGTTGGTAGTTAAACTTATTTTAACCCGGAAACTCGAAAGAATTCATATACATATATGATGATTTACCTTGGCTTTAGGTAGGCGACAATGACGCTGTTGGAAGGAAGGAAGTTTAAAAGTGAAAAGTGAAAGAATTTCAATACTGTTTATTGATGATGAAGCATGCAATAAAAATGTGTTTATTATTTAAATTGTTCCTTTTGATGTTTTCTGCTATGTAATTGAACAGCTATTGTATTTCTCAATACTATTTTCTATTTCAAACTAAAAACAGCGCCGCATTAATCAAGTTATAGAGAAAATACAGTTAGCTCTACATTTAACTTTACACTTTTCAATAGTCAAACTCTGCTCTACTATAAAAAGAGTAAAGTAAAAAGTAAAATGACCTTGAAGAGTTGATTGTGATTGGTCAATTTCATAAATAGGTGGCAGATATCATAACATGTCTCAGAATGCATATAAACCTGGCTGTGAAATATAATAAATGCTTGACAAAATGTCAAATGTGTAACATTGCCAATTTGAGCATATTCTTTTGAAGAAAACGAAATAATAAGAATGAAGTTTAAGGAAAAGTCAGTAAATTCGCCACAAACGCCAATCAATAAATGGTATTGTTTTTCGAATATGATGCAAAAGAAGAAATTGATGGATTATTACCAGTCAGGTGGCTTTGTTGACATGTTTGTCATTTACTGGTTTTGAATAGCCCTTCTTCTGTTTACTTTTTTCTTTTTACTTTTTGAACTTCCAAGTGTAACCCCCGCTTCATGTTAGTACTTTAGACAGAAATTACAAAAGTGACTCCACAATGTACAAAACAGACCAAAAATAAGACAGTTTTAAATTGGTGGCTCCATTGCTCAGTTGGTAAGAGCATAGCCCGGACAGCTAAGGTCCCGGGTTCGATCCCCGGTGTAGTCACTTTTTTTCTGTCAAAAGTACTAACGTATATATATATATGTGTATATATATATATATATATATATATATATATATATATATGATAAAACAAGGATCTTCGGTAAAACCGCGTCGAAAATAAGATGAACCAGGGCAGAACCTGGGCGTCCACCGACGTTTCGTCTGTACTACGTCAGACATTTTCAAGGTTGACTGTGACTCTACGGAGGTTGGAGTCACAGTGGTTGGCAAGCACGCAGCGCCCGCCTTATATAGCCTCGGCTGAAGGTGCGGGTCGGCGAGGTTATATAGAAAATAGGTGCAGGGCGGCGAGGTCATATCTTGAAAAGGTGCGGGGCGGCGATGTCATATCGATAAAATATACGGATGGTGGCAATTGAGAAACAAAATAGCACAGCTTACTGTAGTGAAACCTTTTTAGTCCGGCTTCTTGTTGTTCTTTTCTTGTTGGGTCTGTAGCTTAGTTCTAGTTGCAATCAATTTGCAATCTATATTTTTGTTAATCTGTACCACACCTTTTCCGATACGACTATAAGGGAAAATAATTTTCTGATATAACTGATGTACCAATTTATTTAGGGGCCCGTGTTAAAACCTCATGTTAATTTATGTACCTTGATGTGACAAAAAATCGCCGATCGGAACATTGCTGGTTCAAGTTTATTTCGCCCTTTACCGAAATCTTGTTTTCTATAATTGCCCAAACCTACTTTCTTATTATATATTCCTGCTCCATTCAAAACACTTTCAGTAGGCTACTTTGAATAATAAAAATTGTTACTTGTGATGCGAGGGATCTGACATTTGATACTGTCCTGATCATTAAATATCAAACTTTAGGTAAATTAGAACGGCTCTCTAAGGGGGCAACAATTTGAACTTATGATTTTTTTAATTCTGTTAAACCAATTATCACCTACTTGCTGCTACGACTATAAGGGAAAATAATTTTCTGATATAACGTTTGATGTACAATTTATTTCGTCCACCTGTTAAAACCTCATGTTAATTTTGTACCATGTGACAAAAAAATCGCACATCGAACATTATTTCAGAGTTATTTGCCCTTATGCTCGTAAATTTGTTCATAATTGCCAAACCTATTGTTTCTTTATTATTCAAGTTCCTCTTCCATTCAACCAACTTTCAGCTAGGCCTACTTTGAATAATAATAATTGTTACTTGTGATCTGCGGTGGAATCTACATTGTGAGTATGTGCGTAACAGAGCATCTAAAACTTTAGGATTTGCACCGCGCTCTCTAAGGGGTGGCAAGCCAAGAACCCTTCGCACCGCATACTTAGCGCTGGTTAGGCCAATTATCATTCATGGCCTACCAGCGTGGCATCTAACAACAAAGGACAATATGTGCAAGTTGGAAATAATTCAAAATCGTGCCACCAGACATATTATGGGTTACAAAGAACCTAGTGCCTCTACGCGTCGTGGTCAATATCGCCTTACCACCATAGAACAACTCATGAATCAAGTTGACGTTTTGTTCATCAAAAAGATGTTGACTGGCTGTGTTGACCTTAACCCATTCCATCGGTTGTCTTGGAACCTTCGGGATTCAAGACGTCACCAGGCCCAGTCCATCACGCTACCATTTGCCCGAACCAGTGCCTACATAAGTAGGTTCTACTGCCGAGCCCACAATTTGGAACTACTCCCTATTCAATAAAATACAAGGTCTTACTATGTATCTGTTTTTGATATAATGAATTGTTAATGTTTTGTTAATTTTTCTCTTCTATGCTTGTCTCTTTTATATTTCTATGTTCTATGTTTTATAAGTGCTTGTTTATTCACATAATTTGTTGTGTAGAGGCTGGCAGACACTTTTGCACGGCGCATACGCATACGGCCCTTTTCTGCCAACCTTCCTACTAAGCCTAATAGTGGAAAATAAACAATAATAATAATAATTATAATAATAATAATAATAATAATAATAATAATAATAATAATAATAATAATAATAATAATAATAATAATAATAATAATAATAATAATAATAATAATAATAATAATAATAATAATAATAATAATAATAATAAATAAATAATATTAAACCCGAAGTGAAGGACGAACTACAAGTGCATCAAGATGATAACGGCAATACATCAGCAGAGGACAGCGAAGAAGAAGACCACTTCATACCAGGTGGTACTAGAACTACCAGAAATACCGGTATTGCCATACCAGCTACAACTTTCAAATCTACCAGACACACCAGAACTGCTAGACCAACCAGAACATCCAGACCTATCAGAACGTCCAGACCAACCAGAACATCCAGATCTACCAGAACGTCCAGGCTTACCAGAACATCCAGACCTACCAGAACGTCCAGACCTACCAGAACGTCCAGAACCACTAGAAATGCCAAACCAACCAAGAAGATCAAGATACCCAGAACAACTAGACGATCAAACACAAGAGGTAGATATGCATAACGCAACAGAAAATACACCTGACATGATCAATCTTAAGAACATCCTAGCCTATAATTGTGGTAGGCCTAGTATGATCCGCATCAAGTATATTTTTCTTGGCTGGCTCCCCACATTGGTCATGTGTGCCAGCCTCCACTAGTTTCCCTGATGTGGCTGACTCCCATGGAAATAGGCCTATCCTGGTTGATACTCAGCCCGAAAATCTGGTTGAAACATAGGGCTTGAATGTGTTTGAGCTTGTCTTGCATTAAGGCAATTTACATGTCGATGTCCTGGCTGTCCACAACTCCAGCATTTCATCTGAGATCTAGGCCAATAACGAGGCCTTGACTGAATGTTCTCTTGCTGCCTTGCCGTCACAGGCATATTCATCATGTGCTTTATGGTATCTGTTATTGCTTGCATGGCTATTGTGTTACTTTTTAGCAACTCCTCCAGTGCATGAACACTATTTAACGGTCCAGGACGTACTGTACAAAGGTCTCTCTTTTCACATTGCAAATTTACTTCTTGTTCCAAAGCAACTTTCGTAGCAGCTTCTAATGTTCGTGAACAAGACTGACGTACTAGCTGACGCAAATTGCCTTCACCTAAAGCTTCTACAAACTGATCACGGGTAAGCTCATAACGAGTACCATTGTCCATGTAAGAGAAGGCTCTAGCAGCTAATTTCTTCATCTCGCGACATAAAGTGTCTACAGTCTCCAATGGTTGTCGTCGCCTCATGCGAAAAGCAGTTTTATGTAGCTCAATTTCGTCTGGTGGTTCTAGTTTTAAGTGTAACGCCCTGCACAAACTTCCATAATCAATTTTTATTTCTGGATAAATATCCTCAAACTTGTCGGCGGCTCTTCCGTCCAAACTCACTGCCAAAAACTCGCATTTTTCAACATCTGACCACTTATTAATAATGGAAATTTTTACAAAATGTTGCAACCACTCGCACCAACTTTCCGACTCACCTGTAAATGCTCGAGGCAATTTAATAGGACGTTTGGTCACTTAAACAACTCCTGGTTCCGCCATTGTTTCTGGTTGTCTTCTTGGCATTATGTTTTACAAAAGGAAATCCATTTGCTTTTAGATATCCCACCGCTGCCACCAATGTAATGCGTATTTACTATTTAATCTTTTATTTAATTTATTTTTCCAACATTCGAGAAGACACCAATTTACACAATCAACATTCATTTCTTTTATCAACAACATCTCTAAACACTGCCTACTAGATAACTTGTACATATTAACTGCCTAGTGTATTCCAATCCACACTATATATATATATATATATATGCAGACATTGTATTTTCGGGTAGTCCGTGTGGTTATATATATATATATATATATATATATATATATGTTTAACCTTGGCTCTATAGTAGGCGACTATGACGCTGTTATGTTAGTACTTTAGACAGAAATTGAAAAAGTGACTACACCAGGGTTTGAACCCGGGACCTTAGCTTACTGGGCTATGCTCTTACCAACTGAGCTATGCGGCCACCAATTTAAAACTGTCTAAACTTTACAAATGCTATGTATCATGCTATGTGATATGTATTTTGAATTTGAAGCGTGAACAAGAGGGATGATAGCCAAAGGCTAGCAACTGCGTGGAAACCGATCCTTAGCATAGTTAAGACTGACATGATTAGGAATAAAGCTCCAACAAGCCAACTACAAACAACACCATTATTTAATTAATAACAAGAAGCCAGACTAGATTTGTTAGGGACCAAGCTTATGTTAGACAAGTGGGTACTGCCCCATGCAACACAGTTACACAATACGACCTCGCCGCCCCGCACCTTCTCCAGGAGAGTGTATATGACCTCGCCGCCCTGCACCTTATTTCGCCGGAGAGCACGAGAGCACGGACGCGGCAGCAGAAACGCATTGTAGAGGTGAACAACGCTTCAGTACGAGGTCGACGACCAAAGAGGAAGGATCCGATGATGGCTCCTGAATTGGAGCCGAAACGTTGGTCGGTGAGCCAAAAAACGAGACACGGTTTTACCCGTTACTACAATACTACTCATATTTTTTCAATCAATTCAATTTATTTTCACAGAACACAAATTAACATTGTTACATCTCAAGAAAACCCACAAAGCCCATCATGCGGGCTCATCTGTGGAATAAATAACATCAAATAAATTAAACAAAAACAACCATAGAAGAAGGAATCATTACGAAAAAACAAAAAAAAAAGTCAATGAAAGCTTCGGGGACTTAACACTCTAGGCACCTTTGACCGTATTTATTATTACATCTAGGAATTGCAAATTTTAGTTTTTCCTGACTACGTGTACATTTATTTCTCTGCACAAGAATTCTTCACTTATAATAATAATAATAATAATAATAATAATAATAATAATAATAATAATAATAATAATAATAATAATAATAATAATAATAATAATAATAATAATAATAATAATAGTAATAATAATAATAATAATAATAATAATAATAATAATAATAATTTTTTTTTTTTTTTTTTTTTTTTTTTTTTTTTTTTTATTGAAATACATATCTCTTATACATTTTCTATCAAACAAGTTCGGCCATCCACAAGCTGCACAGGACAGCTTAACTGTGGAACATGTTACATTAAAGAAAATCATGCATGTGAAATAATGATTTTTAACTAATTCAATATTTCAAAATTCTAGATAGCAATACAATAATAAGTGAAGTAACAGTAAGTATCAGTAAGCAGTGAATGACTCAGCGTGTAATAAAAAATAAAATAAAAATAAAAATACATAACACTAAAATAAAAGATTAAAATAGTAGATAAAAACAAGTAATTAATGTGCAAATTAAATACTTATACTAGCCAAAAACATTTTTGTGAAGCAACAGTTTGCAGATAATACAGTGAATGAACATTGAATAGAACAGATATAGAACAGTGAAAAATTATAGTGCTAATCCATGTACATTAAATTATGAAACACTTATATATAACAAATACACAACAACCCTAACTCATTGCATATTTCGTAATAAAAATGCCTTTAGCTCTCTTTTGATTTCATAAATAGTCTCTGAATCTCTGATGTTCTTTGGAATACTATTAAAAAAGAAAGGTATAGTGTAGCTAAGTGTTCTTTTACCATACTTATTTGCAACCCGTGGCAACTGGTATACTTCCGAAGATTTGGAGCGAGTAGAAGTAGTGTGGTTTATACAATTTTTGTGAGTATTAACGAAAAAATGTTTCAAAACTAATTTATATGTGAATAATTTTTGTAAAGGTAAAACGTTTTGTAGTCTATAACATTCTAAAGTGCTTAAATTATTTTCAAAAGTGATCATCTTCATTATTTTATTTTGAATAGAGATTATGCTATTTAGCTGTGATAACGAAGCATTTCCCCAAATTAACAGACCGTAAGAAATAACCGACTCTGCAAGGGCTATATAAACCATCTTTACATATTTAAATGGTAAAATACTTTTAACTGCATATAATTGGTAAGCGCATGACCTTAAGCGTTTACATATTTTCTCAGCTTGTATATTCCAACTAAAGTTACTATCGATCTCCAACCCCAAATACGGATGGCTGTAAACAGTTGCAATTGATGTACCACACGAACAATCCAGATCAATTTTACCCGCGTTTAGATGTAAGCATTCAAAATTGTGGGCAATAACATTGATATTAGTATTTCGACCCGCGTTTAGCGGCATAGAAATGTGCACAATCTTTGTTTTTTCAATATTTACGATTAGCCTTACGTCATGGTTCCACCTGAGTAAATTTAGAAAATCATTTTGCAAGTATCTTTCTGCAATTTTTACGTTTTTATGGATAGACACTAAAGCAAAGTCATCAGCGTAGCAAAAAGCAATGCACTTAATAATATACTTAACCATAATATTTACATATATTAAGTACAGTTGAGGTCCTAAAATAGAGCCTTGTGGTACGCCACTGCTACATGACTTTGCTTCACTATACACTTCGCCTATTCTTACAATTAACTTTCTGTTCGATAAATAATTTTTAAACCAATTTAACAATGTACCTCTAACCCCAATACTTTCCAACGCATCTAGCAGCTTATTAAAATCAAGGGTGTCAAATGCTTTTTTATAATCGATAAACATACATAAAATGTTAAAATTTTCGTCTAGCTTAGTATTAACTAGGTCAGAAAAGGATGCCAAAAGGTCTACTGTACTTTTTCCTCTTTAATAATAATAATAATAATAATAATAATAATAATAATAATAATAATAATAATAATAATAATAATAATAATCAATTCAATTCATTTTATTTCACAAAACACATATTACATTGTTTTATCTCAATGAAACCCACAAAGCCCATTATGCGGGCTCATCTGTGGAATAACAACATCAAATAAACTAAAACAAAAACAACCGTAGAGGAAGGAATCATTATGAAAAAACATTAACAAATCACAATCATTAAATAAACAAATCGAAGTAGAATGACCGTTACTTAAAATAAAATGAAACACAACACAACGCCAAGGTTTTTAAGTTTCATAGGCATTTCAGAAACCTGACATAAATATAGCTAAAAGATGATTACGAAAACAGATTTAGGTAAGAGCAATAATAGTAATAATAATAATAATAATAATAATAATAATAATAATAATAATAATAATAATAATAATAATAATAATAATAATAATAATAATAATAATAATAATAATAATAATAATAATAATAATAATAATAGTGGCTGTAGCTATGTAGGCCAGACTTTAAGGACAGTGGCAACAAGGGTAAAAGAACATAAAAACCATTGTAACAAGGGTCGCGTCGAGTTGTCTGCAATTGCTAAGCATGCCATAGACAATATGGCTGACTCAAGGCATGAGATTCTTTTTGATGAAACGAAAATAATTAGCCAAGAAGCTGCGTTATGGCCTAGACTCATAAGGGAGTCAATTGAAATTTCGAAAACACCTAACAATATGAATGGAGATGTAGGTGGCTACAAACTTAGTGATTCGTGGATTCCTGCCATTAATTTAATTAATCACCTCTCAGCAGAGAAAATGCGATCAAACCAAGAACTACCACCAGATCAACAACAGCATCAACAGCATCTTCATCCACAAGACCAACCTACACCACTACCACCACCTCCACAACCACCTCAACCACCACCACAACAACAACAACAACAACTAGAGCCGTCCACCGCCATCCTGGCAGTTCCAAGAAGAAGTGAACGTTTGCAACAGAGGCAAACAAACGAAAGACCAGCAATCCCTTGAAAATGTCTTCCACAGTGAGGACGCTACGTCGGGAAATCAAGAATAATGTAAGTTATTCACCACCACGACGCGACGAAACATCCCGTCAATGTTATAATTTCTCTTCAATAATAATAATAATAATAATAATAATAATAATAATAATATATATATATATTTTTTTTTTTATTGTTGATACATTTCTTCCATAACCTTACATATTTCATACATTCGACCTTCCACAAACTGCGCATGCAGCTAATCTGTGGAACTATGTTTATTAAAGATAAGGATTTATTCACTTCTGAACACTTAACCTAATATAATTGAAATTTGATTTATTGAAATTACCGACTGTGAGTCTAAACAATAAGATGTGATAATTATATAAAGTTTGACATTATGAATAAATTTATGAATGAACAGAATAGAGGAAAATTGATAAATTAGTAAATACCTGAAAAACATAAAATATAAAAATCACATAACCACAATTTCCTCACTCAACTATAATATTGTTTTGAAGCAAATATGTCTTTAATTTAATTTTTATATCTCTAAATGAATCTAATTCTTTAATTTCTGGAAGAATCTTATTAAAATATAAAGGTACAGAGTAGCTTAACGATCTCTTCCCATATTTATTGTTAAAGGGTGGTAACTGGTAAATTCCTGCACTTTTGGCTCGAGTTGAAGGCTTGTGGTCGATAAGAATTTTATATTTTTTGTCAAAGTAATGCTTTAATAACAGCTTATAAACAAAGATTTCCCTAACTGGCAAAACATCAAATAGTAAATACAAATCCGAGACACATCTCCCATCAACGATTTCTCTTTCATTCATCATTTTTATAATTTTATTTTGTAATGATATTAAATTTTTAAGTTGCGAGTAAGACGCATTACCCCAAGCCGATATACCGTACGATAAAACTGACTCAGCTAGAGCAATATATACCATTTTACGGTATTTAAATGATAAGATATCTTTTACGGCGTAAAGCTGATAAGCATAAGATCTTAGTCTATTGCATAGTTTCCCTATTTGAATATCCCAGCAATATCTTCGATCTATTTCAAGACCTAATTAGGGATGGCTGTAACATGAAATAATTTTTGTCTGGCATGAACATATAAACAAATCTTTGCCAGCGTTTCTGTGCAAACAATTAAAATCGTGAGCAATAACCTCTATACTGGCATTCCGATCGGCGTTTAAAGGTGGGCAGATATGCACAATTCTAGTTTTTTCCGCGTTGATAATGAGTCTCATGTCATGGTTCCATTTCAAGAGATTAAGAAAATCTGCCTGCAAATATTCTACTGCTAGTTTGACGTTCTTATGTATTGCTAATAATGCAGCGTCGTCCGCATAAAAAAAAGATAAACACTTGACAATATATCTGACCATAACGTTGACATATACTAAATATAGTTGAGGACCCAAAATTGACCCTTGTGGTACGCCACTGCGACATGATTTAGCTTCACTATACACATCCCCTACTTTTACTTTTAGCTTCCTATTCAACAAATACTTTTCAAACCACGTTAAAATCGTACCTCGTACGCCTATTTTTTGTAATGCATCTAAGAGTATAGTGTGATCAAGGGTATCAAAGGCTTTTTTGAAATCTATGAACATATATACTATATGACAATTACTATCAAGTTTGGAGTTTATTATGTCAGAGAACGATCTTAACAGGTCTTCTGTGCTTTTTCCTTTTTGAAATCCATATTGTTTTTTGTTAATTATATTAAATTTTGTCATATAGATTATTAAACAGTCAGCTACGTATCTTTCTAATATTTTTTCAATGCTTGGAAGTATTGCAATAGGCCTGTAATTTTTATAGTCGAAATGATCGCCCTTTTTATATATTGGTCTTATAATTGAAATTTTCAGCTCATCTGGGATTATTCCTTCTTTTATAGACAAGTTTATAAACAACGCTATTACCGGACTTATTTGATCCGCAATTATTTGTAAATCTTTCATTCTAATTCCATCAATGCCAGGCTGTTTATCACTATTCATACATAATAATAATAATAATAATAATAATAATAATAATAATAATAATAATAATAATAATAATAATAATAATAATAATAATAATAATAATTTTTTTTTTTTTTTTTTTTTTTTTTTTTTTATTGTAGATACATTTCTTCCATAACCTTACATATTTCATACATTCGACCTTCCACAAACTGCGCATGCAGCTTATCTGTGGAACTATGTTTATTAAAGATAAGGATTTATTCACTTCTGAACACTTAACCTAATATAATTGAAATTTGATTAATTGAAATTACCGACTGTGAGTCTAAACAATAAAATGTGATAATTATATAAAGTTTGACATTATGAATAAATTTATGAATGAACAGAATAGAAGAAAATTGATAAATACCTGAAAAACATAAAATATAAAAATCACATAACCACAATTTCCTCACTCAACTATAATATTGTTTTGAAGCAAATATGTCTTTAATTTAATTTTTATATCTCTAAATGAATCTAATTCTTTAATTTCTGGAAGAATCTTATTAAAATATAAAGGTACAGAGTAGCTTAACGATCTCTTCCCATATTTATTGTTAAAGGGTGGTAACTGGTAAATTCCTGCACTTTTGGCTCGAGTTGAAGGCTTGTGGTCAATAAGAATTTTATATTTTTTGTCAAAGTAATGCTTTAATAACAGCTTATAAACAAAGATTTCCCTAACTGGCAAAACATCAAATAGTAAATACAAATCCGAGACACATCTCCCATCAACGATTTCTCTTTCATTCATCATTTTTATAATTTTATTTTGTAATGATATTAAATTTTTAAGTTGCGAGTAAGACGCATTACCCCAAGCCGATATACCGTACGATAAAACTGACTCAGCTAGAGCAATATATACCATTTTACGGTATTTAAATGATAAGATATCTTTTACGGCGTAAAGCTGATAAGCACAAGATCTTAGTCTATTGCATAGTTTCCCTATTTGAATATCCCAGCAATATCTTCGATCTATTTCAAGACATAAATAGGGATGGCTGTAACATGAAATAATTTTTGTCTGGCATGAACATATAAACAAATCTTTGCCAGCGTTTCTGTGCAAACAATTAAAATCGTGAGCAATAACCTCTATACTGGCATTCCGATCAGCGTTTAAAGGTGGGCAGATATGCACAATTCTAGTTTTTTCCGCGTTGATAATGAGTCTCATGTCATGGTTCCATTTCAAGAGATTAAGAAAATCTGCCTGCAAATATTCTACTGCTAGTTTGACGTTCTTATGTATTGCTAATAATGCAGCGTCGTCCGCATAAAAAAAAGATAAACACTTGACAATATATCTGACCATAACGTTGACATATACTAAATATAGTTGAGGACCCAAAATTGACCCTTGTGGTACGCCACTGCGACATGATTTAGCTTCACTATACACATCCCCTACTTTTACTTTTAGCTTCCTATTCAACAAATAGTTTTCAAACCACGTTAAAATCGTACCTCGTACGCCTATTTTTTGTAATGCATCTAAGAGTATATATAATAATATATATAATATAATAATAATAATAATAATAATAATAATAATAATAATAATAATAATAATAATAGTAAAAATAATAAAAATAATTACAAAAATTGTTATAATAATTTTTCTTTCACTTTCAAAATATCTCCGATTTGATATATTCTGCCAATGATTGGCCGAAGACCGTCTATCAGTCTCTCGACTTAGTGTTCGAATTATAATCTGTCTGTCTTTGGACTCCAATAATGTTAGATCGCATGCAGTCATCAAGAGCAAATTTATGGCAATAGATTATTGTAAGAGATGCGGTAGATTAAGTGTTCAACCAGTTCGTTTTTTCATCACATGGTCTTTATTCAAGGAATTTAATATGTGTAATATTCAACTGTTAATAACATGGTAATCTATTTGGCTGATTACGATACCAATGCATCGGATTATTTGCGATCTTCCAAGCTCTCCTGAACAACATGGCATTAAATATAATCACTTAAGTCCAACCAACATCGTAGAGCCAAGTTTCAGCTACAATACTTGAGCCATTTACGAATCCCTCGCTATTCTCTCTATGAGTATGAGGGTAGCTCGCAGGCACGGACGTTCATTGCAAGCCAAAGCTCCCAAACATTGACAAACGATTACTGGAACCACTGCCGTCCACCTACCTCCCCTTCTCTTCCTTCGGGAAGATGCTGCTCCAGGCACGGCCATAGCTCAAACTAACGTCTCCCTTCCCAATTCTCTGAACCACGCTTCCGCCCAATATTGTTTTGTCGTTTGTTTATGAGGTCCGTTTTGTGACATTGGAAGTTGGATGTGAGCCATCGCTGGCCACTGCTACCTTGATGGCAGTCTCACTTCCACATCCACCGCCATCTGTGGTCATGCTACACCCATAGATATTCTTAACACCTATAGAAGGCTAGATTAGCAGTCTCCAATAGGCTACTAGCAACTACGTCACAAATCGAGGGGAATGAGGGGTATTCTCCGCTTTGAGCCCAACTGATGGACAAGCAGCCATCGTTTCGCAAGTGGACGCGTGCTGAACGTCGCACAACTTATCACGTTCTAACTTTTACCCTATTCATTATTGTGAAAAAACTTAAGAGGAATAATATTTAGCAAATATATCATTCCTTCTAATAGCGATTATTTTGAATTTTTAGACAGACGTTTACGTGTTATATCGATGTACATATTGAAATAACATTTCAGACATTAACTTGTTTTTTATGTATGAAATTAAATAAAAAAAACTTCAATTGACAAAAACCTAGTGATCGGATTTTGACAAGACCTCTTCTCTTTCAAAAAATTCATCGGGCTGTTTAGACAAGAAATAAAGAAACTTTCTAGATAGAAAGTGCACAGAACGAAAATTTATAGCATAGGGTAATATGCATGGTATGTGTTTTCATCTAAAATACGCGCTTTTGACGTGCGGATGAGCCGTGAAAAACTGCACGCTATGCTGTAAAATTTCGTTCAGTGCTTTTTCTATCGAGAAAGTTAACTTATTTCTTGTCTTATAAGTTGGATGCATATTTATAGAGAATTCTTGTTGAAATCCGATCAGTAGTTTTTTATCAATTGAAGTTGAGAAGACTTAAAGTTGTTGATAATTTTGTCATTTATAATGCGTAAATTGTTATAACAAACTAACGGTTCTGTTACAAAATTCGAGAACATCGCCATTAGAAGAAATGATATGTTTGCTAAATAATATTTCTCTCTTGTTTTTTCCAAATAATGAATAGGACAAAAGTTAGAGCGTGATCTTTGTTGAGCCGTTCACCAGGCGTCAACTTTCGAAATGAGAATGCTTGTCCATCAGTTCGGTTCGCGGCCACTTGCCGGCGAGCTGTGACGTCACGTGAGGCTTCCCTTCCGCACAGGCGCGAGCGTACCAAATTGAAGCGTCAATCTCACCCATTCAAAATGGCGGTTTGGCGTTTTAATTTATGCTTTTTTAATGCAACAAAGTATTTTACTGGATTGTTTGATATGGTTTTAGCTTGTGCAGCATGGTATTGAACAAACAGAAACAATGCATAGTTATTGCATAAGAGAATTTAGTAATCTTTTGGTGTCAAAGTCTAATATGCTCACCTGTCAAACTGGCGGCCATCTTTAAAAATATTTTTTCGATTAATCGCTCCCATCTAATTAACATGCAAACTCACCCATTCAAGATGGCTTTCAATTGTCCCGGAAGTGGGCCGCTGACTGCTAATCTAGCCAATTATATGGGATATCTATGGCTACACTCATTGATATTAAACCCCTATAGTAGGCTAGATTAGCAGTATCCAATACTTCCGCACAGGCGCGAGCGTAACAAATTGAAGCGTCGAAAATCAAGTTCAAGATGGCGATTTGGCGTTTTAATTTATGCTTTTTCAAAGCAATAAAGTATTTTACTGGATTGTGTGATATGATTTTAGCTTGTGCAGCATGATATTGAATAAACAGAAACAATAAGAAGTTATTGCATAAGGGAATTTAGTAATCATTTGATGTTAAAATCTAGTATGCTCAGCTGTCAAACTGGCGGCCATCTTTAAAAATATTCGGTCTTCAAATCGCTCCCATTTGATGAACATGTAAACTGTCATTTCAAGATGGCTTCCAATTGTAACGGAAGTGGACCACCGACTGTTAATCTAGCCAAACAGTAGTTAAATATCAATGGCTACACCATGCAGTCACTGCCATCTTCAGCTTCACCATGCAGTCACTGCCACCTTCAGCTTCACCATGCAGTCACTGCCACCTCGACAGTGGTATCCTGTGCAAGTTGGTCGATATCAGTCACACTGGCGAATTGCAGTCAAGTGATTCAACTAATTAGAAGACAACCCCATCACCCCATATTTTGACGTTGAAGTTGGTTCAACGCCTGCTATTGAGCGCCGTTAGGTGTACAAGACTCATAATGTCCAAAGTATCCATTACTGCATTGATCAAATTATTCAAGAATATCAAAATTGTATTTTATCTTCTAAAAATTATTAAATAAATATAAATTAGTTAGTAAAATGTACTGAAAATATCACGCAAGGTCATAAAAAGAGACCACACGTATACATTCACTAGCACGTGGAAATACATTATGCGCAAATAAAAAAGTTATGAATTATGTTCATTGTGAATCTTGTTTGGAAATTCGAATAAAATTTGTAGAAAGTTTACCGGTAGGTCGTAACTGAATTTATTTCTACGTGAAAATGCAGAAATGTGTGAAATGTGTGTGATATAAAATTAATGTGATGTGTGTAGAGCATATATGTTTGTGTAGTGCGGGGTGTATCTATTGATGTGTGTGAGGAAGTATCTTTTAACAGTGTTTAAACTTTTTCGTGGGAAACCTGCCCAGAGACAGGGGGTGTCTAGCGATAGATTTTTTGGCAATGTTATTGTGAAGGAGTGCTGTTTAAGATATCTGCTCAAACGACTGAGGAAAACTTAGGAACATATACCTTCTGTCAGGATAATCGAGCCAGCGACCTCCCGCATCCGAGTCTATTGCGTCACTCTTGAGCTACATCTGTCGGTGTGAGCTGTGTATGATGCGTGAGCGTGCGCGTGCGTTATTCGGGTTAGACTCTAATTTCGTCGCACGTTGCGACCACAAGATAAAAGTGGCTGCTGATATCGACATTTAGTAATTAAAGCGAGAGACTTTGTGTTTATTTTGTTTGTTACGGTAATTTAGTTTTTTCTATTGTTTGCAGCTTATTACGCAAAAAACAATCAAGCCAGACCATCGTTTTTCAATTAACTTAGGAAATGAAAATTCAAAGTTATTAAATGGCATTTTGAAATTCATTCTCTTTAACAAAAAATTACGACGAGGTTTTCAATGTAAATGCAAGCTGAGCTGAGGGTAAAATGTGTGTCCAGGGATGAGTGTCACTTCCTGGAGTGTGGTTGGTTCAAGACCACTTTCATTACGCCAATCTCACGTGTTCAGATAAATGTGCCATAAAAAATTAAAGGCAATTGCTTATAAAAATTACAAAATACGTCAATAATACATCAACAAGGAACACTAAATAAACTGCCATCTTAAGTGAGCCCATTGATTGTTAATGAAAACCTCAATTTCATGACTTCCATGCCAAACTACCACGTCATTCCGTTCTTATGCACGCCAACAAAATGCCGACCATTATATATTTAATAGTAAGTTTTCATTAGAAAAGTTCCAGTTGTATCAGGGTTTTATTGGCTATTCTAACGGTCAATAAGATGTAACCATATGCCTTTGTTACTCCCCTATGATCACCGTGTGATGAGGGGCATGGCCGAGATTCAATTGCCCTAAATCGGGTCGGGTCAGCTTCCTACAATACGGAGCGCCCACCCTTTCTTAGTTCGCCGCTTTTTCTCGTCGGGACACGGACTTGGAAGCCAACCCAGGGAGAGTGCTCCGCTGCCACCGAACTAATAGGGGCGGTGAGTTCACCGCAGAACATTGCACTTGGCATTACACTCATGACCATGCCAACAGTTTACAAGTGACAGAGAAGTTACTATTGATGATGCTCAGTAGATAACATCAACCGTTCGAATCTATTTAACTCAACCGCAAAGAAGACGCCAGGAAGACCTTCGTCACGTAGTGCTTGTTTTGGCAAGGTATGTTATTTTAATATAGAGGTTAGTTTTTGCCAAATCTCTGTTTTTATGCTAGATGGAGTGTTTTATCCAGCCAAAGAATAATTGCTTCGGAGCTTGCCTTCAGTTAGTTTTAGTGTTTGGTGGTTTAATTAATAAAGCTTTATTGAGTTGGAAGTTCTTTTTGGCCATCACCGATGGCTTTAATTGCAAATAACATTTTAAACTCTCCCTTCAATAACAACACTTCAGTATTAATTGCAAAAAGTGGCAACGCAACCCTTTACTTTCCTTGGCACTCGGGCATACCGAAAGGCATGCGATAGACATCGCGCCTTCAATTCAACTGTTCCTTCTTTGTTGGTATTTTTCGGGGGAGTGGTGTAGTGTGGTATCTGACTCTTCGCTCGGCATGCAAACACTGTTGGAGTTCCCAGCGTTATCTCACAGATTCACAACCGTCCTAATTAAAAATAAACCCCGCGGAAATGCTTCGCCGATGCACTAGCTTCTGTGAGACACAAAGAGGGAGAGATCGTGGAACGGAGGGGGTCGAATCTCCTACGCATCTGCCGGAATCTATGGGCTAAGGCCCTTCATCAACTACGAGTTTAACATCCAACACTTCGCCCAACATCCGTAGGAAGGTGGCGAGGGGGGGGGGGATTTACCGCCAGGATCCCGAATCTTGTCATCCGTTAAAGTGTCTCGTGGTGTAAACCCCAACATTACAATAATAAGTGCGAATATGTATCCAGTACTCATTGGCTCCCCAGCAAAATCGAGGATCCAAAAGGAAATACTATATTGACTGCTACGGATAACAAACTACGCCATGAGGGCTAAAAAATTGGAGAAACAACAAAACTTGAATTCTTCCCGTCACACACAATACACCCATGACTTGAATAGAAATGCAAGCAACACGTTTTCAAATCATCACAATCGCAAAATAAAAAACCTTTCAATGGAAAATAAACTGATCAATAATTTACAACAAGCACGGGAAAAAATCAACAAAAATTAAGTCATTATCAGTGCATTTTGTGATTGGTGTAGGTGCCGGGTGAATTTATCACTTAAAATGCATAAATAAAGTTCGCTGCTTGTTTCGTTCTAAGTCATGGTGGTGCCGGGTGTAGATACCACTTAAAAAAAAGTTCGCTGCTTGTTTTCGTTCAAAGTGGTGGAGGTGCCGGGTGAATTTACCACTTAAAATAAAGTTCGCTGCTTGTTTTCGTTCAAAGTGGTGGAGGTGCCGGGTGAATCTACCACTTAAAATAAAGTTCGCTGCTTGTTTTCGTTCAAAGTGGTGGAGGTGACGGGTGATTTTTCAACTTAAAATAATGTTCGCTGCTTGTTTTCATTCAAAGTGGTTTGAGATGCAAGTATAATTCACCATTTAAAATAAAGTTAAATTAAATACGTTTAAATGGATAACATTTTACATCCAAACGGCAGGGCACGCACTTGCTATCGGAAGTCATCGAACATGGTCGCCCAATTGGCCGAGTGGATTAGGCCATGTCGGCTCCAAGGTTACAGTATAGCATGCGTAGTCAACGTCGGTATGTAGAGGTCAGTGCTGTGTAATTAATTTCACGTAGTTGTCATTCTTTGAAAATAAGTTTTTATAACTGAATGGGATAGATTAATATTTAAATAAATAAAATACTGAATCAAAACATAACAATATAATTTAAAGTTTAAACTTAGCTAGCCCAGGCCAATGATAAACTTGAATGACCATCAGAGTTAAAGACAGAAACATGACGTGACCATTGAGTTAGTCGAGGGGAGTAATTAAGCGTGCATCTTCTCCCCCGCTTCTACGCTTAGCAGAAGGAGAACGCACATCAAAGCAGACGTGATTTTACATATTGTGAAGGATTATTCTTTAAAAATATAATATCATCACTGTCAGAATCTGTGGTTGTCGAGATTATGCTTCTGACCACCCTTGGCTATTCCCGGTGACAAAGAATACATGGTAGAGCGAGTGATGAGAAAATACCACAAGTACACAATGACACAGCCCGAGCGGTAAGGGATTACGCCCTCTGTTTGTTCTTCGAATTGCTGGATGGTGTTTTTAGAAACTCGAAACGGAATGTTTCAAATTGTTTAAGTTTGGAGGGGTTAAAATAATTATTCTTTTTATTGATTTTTTTATATCCGAATGTTGGAATGCTCCTCGAAAAGCAACTGCTCTCAGCAGATAGGGAGATTATACGACAATGCGGGCGTGAAGTTTCGAGCCACACGCATTCAAACTTCGAGTGCCAATTACCAACAGTTCTTTTACAGATTTTCAATGTAAACATTTGTAATAATTCAAATTACCCAATGGTTATTTGAACAAACACAACAGTCGTGTTATGAGGATAATTATTATGTACCACTTACCACAAAAGGTACTCACTTGCCTTCCTAAGTGTGTTTTGAATGATACGCTCACAGTTACAGCGGGTTTTAATACTTTCAGCTTGATAAACATGAAATACCTACACGACTATAAGTAGGTGACGAGTTTCGTTAATTCGTATAAAAACAAGGTTGCTGGTGAGGTAACTCATACAGCATTTGTTAGCAGCAAATTTGACCGACAAAAAAACACATGAATTAAAGCAAGGTTTAACAATTGTATATTGTTTGTTTTCCAGAAATTCATAACAATGCGACGTCTTCAACAATATATCAATACGTTTAATTTGCAAGAATATGGCCAATATAATATAGCGACATTCGGTTGGCTTGGAACCCTTGGACTCAGCATCAAACTCTCTTTTTTATATATTATTTATTATCTCTAACAACAGGTATTAAACCCACAAGTGTTAGGTATAGCTAAAACTAAACAATTGAAAAATATATCATTCAAAATAATACAAATACGTTACCTATACAAATCAATATGAACACTATAAAAATTAAGTACTATAAAATTAAGATTTTACAACAAGTACAAACAAGAAAAAAATAGAGTAACAAAAGAATATACATAAAAAACGGTTAATAGCCCAAGATGAATGAAGAAAAAATGAGGTTATAAAATACAAAAATGGTGAAAAGTTGATTAGGTGACAAGAGTGATGAGTCATGTTGGTAAACTGCTGTTGCGTGCTGCTTTAAATATTTAAGTAATTGAAGTTTCATGTGGTTGATGTTAATTTCTGTCCTGAATTCGGTTAATGGAAGAAAATTTAAAAACATCAATACGAGCACATGGAATTTTGAAGGGGATTTAATTTCTTGTAAATCTTGAAGGGATATGAAAGTTTATATTTTAAAGTAGGTCCGTGTCGATGAAGTTATGGAGAAGTTTGTTAAGGAAAATTACGTCGGTTGCACTACGTCGACTTTCTAGTGTTGGAATCAATTGTTGTTGACAAAGTGTAGCATAATGTGATCGGTGAAAATTTACATTATTTTGAAAACAAAGAAAACTTACAAATTTGTACTGAATACGTTCAACTTGCTTAATTTTTGTGACGTGATGTGGATTCCACACAATACTGGCGTAGTCAACGTGGGGTCGAATCAAGGATACATACAGCTTTCTCGTAGTTCTGGGTGAGAAGTTAGCGGCACAATTTCGTTTGATAAACCCAAGAATTCTTAGTGCTTTTTTTGGAAACGACGCTAAGGTGGTCATTAAAAGAAAGATCAGAGGACATCTGTACACCTAGGTCTCTGATGGAATCAACAATTTTTAGTGCAGCACCTTCAATGATTTGTTGAAAGCGTACGGAATTTTTCTTCTTGTTAGTATATGTGATCACGTTACATTTATCAACATTGAGGTAAAGTCTCCATGTTCTACACCAGTTGGCAAAATTATTAAGCTCTAACTGAAGAGCATTGCAGTCATTAGCTTTGTTGATGGGCTTATAAACTTTTAAGTCGTCAGCGTATAAAGACACTTACTTGATGGAAAACACGCAGGTATGTCATTTACAAACATAGTGAACATTAAGGGACCCAGGATAGACCCCTGGGGCACCCCAGACGTGACATGCTCAGAACTGGAGTTTGAGTTATCAATAACAACACACTGCGTTCGACCTGTGAGGTAGTTTGCCAGCAGTGAGAGAACTTGACCTTGAATACCATAACCTTCAAGTTTGTGGAGAAGCAGTGCATGGTCAACGCTATCAAAAGCCTTGCTGAAATCTGTGTAGACCGCATCTACTTGGCTCTTGTTCTTAAAGTGGAAAGCAATATCACTCATAAATGTAGCAAGGTTTGTAACAGTGGAACGTTGCTTTACAAAGCCGTGTTGCTCGGGGACTATGTACCTCTTAAGATGATTGTAGAGTCTATTATGAATTATTCTCTCAAAAACTTTGGAAAATGTAGAGAGTAATGAAATTGGTTTGTAATTTGTAACATTGTGCTTACTTCCTTTTTTATGAACAGGTGTTATTATTCCATGCTTCCACCTAGTAGTGAAGACTCCACTATTTATAGAAGCATTGAAAATAATTGTGAGAGGCTCAGCAAGCGATCTTCTACAGGGTTTAATTACATTAGGTGGAATCTTATCAGGTCCGGGAGATTTTTCTGTTTTCAAATTCTTCAAGCACTCTTCGACCTCCCGACGTGATATCTTGAAATGGCATAAGCTCTCCGAAGATACGTCAGGAAATGGTGGCCGGGGTTGATCTTTCGGGAAAGGCTGTTGGAATGTAGTTTTAAAAAAGTCTGAAAACAACTGGCTGCAAGTGGCGCTGCTGTTTGCTTTATTGCCATTAAATTCAACCTCAATGGGGATGCGTCTATAGATCTAGTTGTTTTATGTCGCACATAAGTCCAAAAGGCTTTAAAGATTTTCATAAACAGAAGAGTCTATTATCATTAAATATTGTTTGTGTTTCAGGCATTTAAGTTTTTTAAAATTTGCACGCTTTAATTGAAGTCAGCCTTATCATTATCAAGTCCCGTGTTTTTCCAAAGCTTATGACATCGGTTTTTCTCCTTTAGAGCAGATATCGTGTCCTTGTCAAACCATGGAGGGTACTTTGTAGGATTAACAGTAATTTTTGGCACTGTTGAGTTAATAACTTGCGACAAAGTTTTGTGGAATGCTTCACACATATCATCAAGTTTTGGCGCTTGGTTTAATACATTCCAATCAATTGAATAAAATTGAAGTTTAATAGATCTAAGTCAGTCTTCTTCCAGTTGAATCTTGAACGGTTAGCTTGCTTGTAGTTCTTTCTTAAATCAGGACATATTATTTCAGAGCTGAGGACAAGGTGATCAGAAACTACAACTTGTTCCACTAGGTTTACAGAGATCGACAGATCAGGATTGTATACAAATATAAGATCAAGGAAATTATTGTTACATGTGGGAAATGGATTAACTTGGCACAGACTGAATTCATTTATAATTTCAAACATGGCAGTCACTACCTGGGAGTTGATGTTACATACTGGCTGAAGATGGTTGTTTGTATCCTGAGGTGCGGTCCACGTCACTTGAGGCAAGTTGAAGTCGCCACACAGTAGCACACTATCCTGAGGTCGTAGCGAGGACTGCACACGGGACAGTGATACATGGAGTTCTTCCAATAGATCTTAAGATATTGGTGGAGGCAAATAAACACATCCAACAAAAAGACTAAATGCACCTGGGAGTTTCACTTCAACCCAAATAATTTCACATTCTTCTGACTCGAGATCCACACGCCGTTTGGAAGGGAAATTCGAGTTTACTGCTGTGAGAACACCACCTCCTCTTTTTAATTTAGCCTGATTCATCTGTTTACGATCCTTACGATTAACAGAGAACTGAGAGCTGTCAAGCACCTCACTATCAAATATATTATGGCTTAGCCATGTTTCCGAAAGACAAAATCAAAACACACTGTGGTCAGAGAAGTAAATATTGAGATCACTGAGCTTGATGCCACCTACACTTCGTGTGTTCATGTGGTATAATGTCACACTGTTTGCTGTGTTAATGTTGTCAAGAAGAGAAAGGATGGCTGCTGATGTCGATCCTGGGCCAGGATTAACTTCAATGTCCCCAGACATCAGGATCACACACATAACATGCAGAACTAGCAAGGATTGGCCTATACTCTACGGCCAGACCGCACGTTTTCTCTGTCAGTAGACCGTTGTGACCTAGTCATTGGGGCTGGTAGGGTAGGAAGACCAGCTGCACCATAGGCAGAGAAATTAAACAGCCGTGCCGAGAAATGGACTATCACTTTTTGATTGCTGTAGTATCTTGCTGGTGATGGACAGTACAATGACTCCACCCGGATGTACACAAAACACATAATTCCCGCAAGGAGGAGAAAAATGAAAGAAAGATTCTTCACAGAATGGGCAATAGAAGTTGCCTTGGCTTTGGTCCTCGAAGATACTCTTTTTCTATGATTTGAAATGCCAATCAACCATTTAACCATGCTCAAATGTGTCAAAAAGAAATCATGAAGCATTGTTTCCATGGTAAACGCAGTTTGTTTGATGAAAAATATTCTGAATTTCAAACGCTCATATAAATTAAAATACAAACGGTATGTACTCACTAACACTACCACACATACCAACCTTTTCACTGAATCTACTTTTATTAAAATCTTATAAAACAATTAACAAAGTACACAAAAAAAAAACACTGGAGTTAAGAGCACTCTTGGGATGACAGTTCAAGTCAATGTCACCGCCTTGATGGATACCCAAATAATATACAGTAAAAAACAATTATATTGGTTTGACAAGCACGGGTATGGGAGCACCCAAAAGAGGGAACGATCGTCGAAGAAGAATACAAACATAACATAATTCGCCGTGCATTGATGATGGTGGCGGCGGGCTAGCATACCATTAAAAATATGTTCGTCGCTAATGGTGGGTCATGCATTTTTAACTTACTGAGGGTCGAGTCAATCCCCTTTTAACCCCAGGTTCACCATACACATCACGTATGTAAGTTCTGGATGAGCATAGCACATTCTTGGCTTATCGAAGGAAAATATGCTTCTCACCCAGAACTACAAGAAAACTGAATGCATTACCAAAATTTAACAAGTTGAACGCATAGAAGTAGATTTTGTTAGTTTTCTTTGTTACCAAAATAATATAAATTTTACCGTGCAATGAGTACACTGCGCTTTGTCAACAACATTCGTCAGTCAATACCAACGCTGCATGGCAAGTCTTCGTAATGGAAATTACATAATTTTTTCTTCAAACTTCTGCATGGCTTCTTCGACTCGAACGTCCTTGAAAATGCTAACTTTTTTACAAGAAATCATGTTCCTTCAAAATTCCATGTGCTCGAAATTGTTGTCCTAAATTTTCCGCCGTTACCGAATCCAAGACACCGCCAACAAATTGTCAACCATTGATACATAAATTGGCAATAATCATCTGCAACTTCGCTCATCTTAAACAGCTGTTTATGCCAGTTCATCAAATACAAATCACTCGTATCACCGTTTTACAAGGTTTTGTATTTCATACCTTCATTTCTTTTCTACAATGTTTTCTATGATAATTATGATTATGATTTTTGAAGAAGTGCGATTTTTTGTATTTATATTTTTGTTATGGAACTAACTAACTAAGTAACTAACCAGGCTATATTTTGTAATTAAAAAAAACTTGTTCGTGTATTTCTCTTTGTGTTGTTTGAAACTGTGCCCATCATTGTGTGTTTAGCATTATAGTTATAGTAACTTGGACTCGTGGGTGGGTCAAAGATAAAATATAAATATTTAACCGTATAACTGGACTCAGATGAACGAACCTCTAGTTTTGGCTTTCAATAATTACGTAATCTTACGTTTCTATGATAAATATCAGTCCTTAATGTTTGTAATGTATTATTAATTCGCGTAAGGTCTATAGATTAATCAATGCTAAATTTAATTTATTTATTTATGTCTCTTTTTGCAACAGGCAATGTAGCCCACTAGTGCAAATTTAATAGAGAAGGGAGGAGGGGAAACCCGGTACCGGCACATTGCCTACTCATACCGAAAAGTACCAAGGGGACCAACGGCTTTACGTCCCATCCGAAAGGACGGTGTAACTTTTGACAGTCATATAGGTTCCTCCACTAACCCGGACTGCTGAGCAGACGGCGCCAAGGAGAACGAAGCTGTCACACAAGCTTACGAACCCTAGTCTGCTCTAGCCAGCGATATACGTGTGTTTCATGGCAGAGCGGCAACCCACTCAACCCCTGACCACGCCCGATGTTGCTTAACTTCAGTGTTCGAGTGGGAACTGGTTAAACGACCGCGGCTAAATCGCTGGATGGATAAATTTATATCAAATTTATTTATTTAACTAATAATATAGTTTGTTTTGGGTATTAATAATTTTGCATTGCATTATTTAATTCTTTTTTAAAAAACAATATTACCCAAGATTTACAAAGAAAATACCAGGAGTTATGTTTTGTGTCACAAAAGAATGTTTAATTTTTCTTATGCTTACTGTCCTTGAATCCGAAGAGAAACGCAGTTTGGCAGCGATGTGAGAATAGGCAGGAGAGTTGGAAAGGGAGGGGAAAGGGGCAGGGGGGGGGCTGTTAACAAATGTCGCTAAATCCAGTATTGATTGTAGCTTATATCTCCGACAGGTTTACATAGGATACATGGATGAGACATGTTTTTTTTTGTTTTTTTAAATCGTATTATGAACAAATAATAGTTGATAACATGGCGTTTGTTGTTTCTTGTGACTAGGAAGTTACACAGTTCAAGAGTGTCTCAGGTCTCACTTCCTACAATGGCACATACAGATAACATTTTGATGATAGTTTTGGACAAGTTAAACTAGCTAACGAATTGACTTGAGTTTCGTATCTGTTTGATGTCCGGTGTGCGCGAGATGGCCCCGTCACGAGCAGGCGCAAGATATAAGCCCGCATTGAGGAAACGCAATGGCGAGAAGTGCCCCTTTGAGATGCAATCGGACAGCCAGATGGGGACTACAGGTCAAACGAAACTAATCTTGACATTATTATCTAATAGTAAAAGCTCCTTAAATCACCTTTGATTGGAGGGTAACTGATTGGCGATGTGAAAATTGAGTAATTGAATTGTACAGAAAGGGGTAATTGTATTATTGTAACGGGGTCAAGAAAGCTTTTAAGAGCGATGTGATGAGTCGCGACTCCACACCACTTGATTGTAAGCATCGCAGCCAGAGACCGCAAGCCACCCCTTTCTACAGCCACAAATCGAATTCCTTTCTCCCTTCAGAAAAATAGCTCGAGTTAGTCGAGAGGGTGGGTTAAAAAAAGAGGCAAGAGAAGAAAATGAGCTGAAATCCACACGGCTCACCCGGTTTGCGTAAGTGAGAGCTAGGTAACCCTCGCGCGGCTCTCAGAAGGTGCTCACTTCCACACGACTAACCTCGAATGCCTCTCTAACTGCCGAATACGGAGACTCAAATGGGGAATGGACGAGCGGATTGAGGAAAATCATCGCGCCATAATGACATTAAACTCATTAAATCAAAATGCAGAGAAGCTTTTTAGCAGGTTTTTAAGCTTGACTGGTTCTCTGAGTAGTTCGGTAAGATATATGAAGAGAATAGAGGGGAGGTGAAAGGAAGGAGGGGACTCCAATTTCTAAATTACCTCTTTGGTGGAGGAGCCAGGTTATGTGAAATTGAGACATTCTTTTTAGAGCGGATTTGGGAGTTTTATAATGCTACTCAAAATAATGTGGTGTGATCTTTGGGGTGACATATCGGATCCAGCCAAGATTGGTGGCAGCTAGAGTGCACGGCCTGATCCCAGGCACGGTGCAGAGTGTACGGGACACCGACCACGGCGCCATTCAACGCGCGCCTAATAAACAATGGCATAATAGTATTTATTCCGAGGAGGGCGCGCAGGTTTCGTTTGTGGGGTGGGCGTCATATCTTTGTGAATACCTGATGAGACGCCTCATAAGTACAACCTCACTGGACGTTTCGGTTCACAACCGAAAACATACTTAATATTTGAAGAATGTATCAAGAGGGAGAAACAAACGTAGCTCACGCAAAGGCCTAACTCCCCTTCCCTTCTGTCATTAGCGTGGTAACCCAACCTGCAGCAGACGAGGCCTTGGGAATAGCTAATGAATCATGAATTTAATTTGTCTATTAATTGCCAGCCTACAGCCTTATTCAAGAATTGATTATTTCTGTTGTAGATTTGGGGTTCGCCCACACTCACCCCCACCCCCTCCACCACCTCACCGCCGACGCTTCAAAGACGAATACAGCCTATGTTGAGAAGCGCCGCAGACTTCTTTGATAGAGTTGCCTTTACACGTTATTCCAGTCGCTGACTACAAAGAATAAACCTCATATTAATAAACCAGCTTAATATTCTGCACAATGATTGTCAACGAGCGGAGAGGCCACTACGACGAGTTGTTGGCACCAACAGCCACTCGGCTACAACTCCAAAACGGTTGGAAGTTTCGTCGTTGGTACATAAAAAAACGAAGTGACAGGTTTGGGTGTTCCAGTGAAATCAAAGAGTGGGGGCAGATGCGAATGGAATTAAATTTCCGGGGTGGTCGGCTTAGCACACGTCATCAACTGCGCTCGTGGATTTTTCATTTGCGTACGAACCATGGCTAAATAAAACAACCTTCATTCCGGCCCCTGCTAGAGATTAGTTAGCTTGGGGAGAGTTAGTTCTGTACCTGCTTTTCTACTTTCACTCAATCTGTCCTTCTGGCCGGGCCGGGTCGCCTGTGCCCTCGAAATCACAAGCTTGAAGCTACATGGGGGCATACGGTGCGAGTGCGGTCTCCCCCGAGTGGACAATACTGGAATCGTGCACGTCGAAACATTTACTATTTGAATGTTAGATAGCAAGGAATGTTACAATGATCGCTCATGCGCTACAATGTCCGAGTGACCTAGATCCTAGAGAGTAGCGGAACCTTCCCCTTACTCGTCAAGGTCGGCGAGGGATCCCCGCTTACGACATTGAGACGCTCGCTTCCTACTTCGTGGCATAGCTCACTCATGTCTTAGCGAAGTGCCTACATATACAATTCAACTCACACCGGGGATCGAACTCAGTCCTCTCCCTTGCAGGACAGATGTATTACCACCAGTAACGCACAGGATCCGAAAATTAAACGTTTCAAAAAGTCTAGAAGTAATTGAACTACCAGGCACAGAGAGTAACTGAGTATGTTCGTGTTTTTGTGCATGAGGTAGAGTTGCCCAACAACCTTTTTTTCGTGTAGGTAGGCCTCATATACTACATAGAATAGTCATTTTAACTAGAAATCCCTCGTCTAGCACATAGTAAATTTGTTTATCGTTATCCAATTTTTAAATATTAATTTTAGGATAAGTGAGGTGAAGGGGAGATGTGGGAATGCCCTGAAACTCAAACCGCACGCACGCACGCGTGTGCGCCTCCGAACACAGAGATTATTTCGATCCAAGTGAGGTAGAGAGAAATGTCTGGCCAACTTGGCTGATTATTGTTAAACTAATACTTGGATATTATTTCAAGTTAATTAATCAGAGAAGATGTTTAGTGCAGTGTTATTAGTGAAAGGGATTCCGATGGCAACAACGCCTACCTGCTGACGACCCCTCCCCCCCCCCCCCCCACCCCGTTCCGACAGTCAACAAGAGCGAGTTCTAAGAACGAAAAGCTGAATGCGTATGAAATGGATATTTCAATTTCATGTTGTAATTAATACGTTATGCTAATTCATTTACTATAGAAGGCAGTGGCATGATTCTCGAGGCGCCCCTTATTAGTTGATTAGCGTTGTTGTAATTAGAATGGCCACACGTTATACTTGGTGTTTTTACTCTAAACTTTATGTCCAATGTATGTACACATTTAGTGAGTACGCATTTGGTAAAAAAATTCATTAACATGCATTTTATGAAGTTTAAAATAATGATCGCAAAAGCGCATTAATAAATTAATGTGTTTCACAAAAGGCTATAATATAATTGTTTTTAAGCTATAATAATCGAAATGAATGAGATATGAATGTTGTGCCGAAGTAAAGGAAAAGTGTTAAGGCTGGAAGCGCATGTCAAGACACGTGAGGACCCCTAGCTTGGACCACAGAGAGCTGTTTGTTTATGTGGCTAGCTCGTGTTAGTGACACTTCTTCGACCACGAGTGCCAACACCGATAATTTGCGGATTGACGAAAGTTTTCGTGCATGTATCCACTTAACATGCCGCTAAAAACAAACGGCACACAGGGAAATCTGGAGAGAGCGAATGAATTGTCGTGGCGTTATACGCGGGGGGCGTGTCATTATCCAAGTGCGAGTAGCGCCGGGCCCGCACCAGGGGGGTGGGGGCGCCTAAAGGGTCACTAGGGACGGGGGAGAAATAAACGAAATACATCTCTAGCTCAACATTTTGAATTGCCGATTGGTCGGGTCATGTTTCACCAGACCGTCGCCTGATACAACAGGGAACAATCTCCGACCCAACCAAAGGGAAAATGTAAATGAAAATTGCTGGTTTTGGTTGTATTGTAAGGTTGTAGTTACAGACAGGCAAAAGTGTAGAATGAAATAGCGTAACGAATGAGGGGTGGAAATGAAAAAGGATAGAAAGCGAGGAAGCCTAAGGATTATCGGAATAAATGTGTGATTTTCTGGCCAGGATCCAATCCCAAACACCAGGAGTAGGCGCGGAAACGCGCGTGAAACTTCTTGACACGGCGCGCACAGCAAATTACAAGTCCAATCGTCCCCACCGTCCGCGGCTCGGTGCGGTGTGGTGTACATGCTCGTCCACCCCCGTACAACATCCGGTGGTCAGCGCAGGAAACAGAACAGATAGACCGAGCGACACCAACAAATCACAACCCTGGCCAACTTAAGATAACAGAGTGCCACACCTTGGTGCATGCGTGGTCCACGTCGGACAGTGGGGGGCGATGCGGATCACTCAACTAAAAACAAATGGCATCCATTGCTATACTCTGGAAGAGAAGTTTTGGTAATTGGGTTTGTGAATTTCGAAGGCCAATAAACGACGTTCGGGCATCCCAATAAGAAGGAAGGCCAGCCAGCTATCTTACCGGCCTGTGAGAGAGAGAAAGAGGAGAGGGAGATGCGGCCCAAGAGGAAAACAAGCAGCAGTCGTTAAAGCAATGACCCGACTGATGACCTGCCCCCCCCCCCCCCCCCAAGCCCCAACTCTTGTTTACTGCTTGGACTCGACTCCGGTCAATAAGGGGGAGTATGAAAAGCGGGAGAAAAAACTCTGGACCAGGAAGCTGACATCGCAACTGTTCACAATCGGTGAAGCTTTTCAGGGTAGAGAGAGAAAAACTAGTGAATGGGGTGAGGAATGGAGAGGGACGAAAGAATGCAGGCCCAGCAGAAAACAGCAAATATTGCAGGAATTATGTCTCGTCTAGGGAAAACAACAGCAATCCTGTGGGTGCTAGAGGGCGAAGGGAGATAAAGAGGAGGAGATGGTATCTTTGGATCAAGAGGTGTAATTGCCGGGCCAATAGATGTCTTATAGTGATACAAAGACCAATACACGATCGGATGAGCGAGCGAAATAAAACACTCTGCAACTCCGGAAGACAAATAATTTAATAAATCCACCTGATTAAGTAAATAAACAAGTTTATTTCTTTCTAAAGTTTCCTAGATTTGCGCCGAGCTTATCCCTAATTCATGCAAGACAAACAGGGTAAGGGGGACCGGGACGCCGAGCGGGGATTGGACAAATGAATGGAGTGAAGCCTCCACTTTCGTATTGGATTAAACGGAAACTTCAAGTAAAATCTCCGAACACGCAAATCTGTAGTATATACAGAGATTGCATTGAGTAACGGTAAACAAACGTATTATTTGCTTAAATGAAATCGGTTTCAGAGGGCCTCTCCTTTATTCATCCACCAAATTCCGGAAGTAACAAGCACATTTTAATGGAACACGCTTCTCTGAAAAACAAGCGCTTGTCTTCGGTAATTCAATGGAAATGACTGTAACGTTATGCTGATGTAATAACCGGATAAATCCTCCATTGCAGCAGGCTGAAGTGGTTTAGGCCACGGCACTCGAGGGGTAGCCGTTGTCGGCATCGAACTCTCTGTCTCTCTCTCTATCTGCGGACCGCGAAGCTGCAACGAGAGTTCGCACTGGAGTCAGGGCCATACTTCCCTATAAGAAGTAGTCTTTGCCCTTTGGAAACAAACACCGACTCAAGTTCGTACAAGAACACAAACTCTAGTATTAGGTTGTAAAATCAGTTTAGAGCCGTATACAGTAGTGTAGACTGTAGAGTATGGTATAGTACTCAATATCGTTGAGTCACTTCACATCCTGGGTATAAAAACACATGCCCCCCTTCCTTCATCTCGACAAGATGACCTTGACCTAAAGTGCTACGTCATAAGCCTACCTCAGCCGACATTACTTCATACTGTGATAGGAAGTGACACTTTAGAAAAGCATTAAAAAAGTTTCCGCTGCATTATCTTGTGTAGCAGGGAAAGTTACGCGAGAAGCAAGTCTTCTTTTATTTATGTTGCGTGCCTTACGCACGATTCCTCGGCACGAAATATATTTTCTCGATCTTGCTGTAGGCCTATGTACTACGATGTGGTTCTTAGCTTAACTTCTTAATAAATCGCGAAACAATTCTCTGAAATGGCCAACGGCATCTCTGTGCCCCACGATGCCCCCCTCGATGTGGAGGGGGGAGGAGGGAGGCTGGTGTCACGTGCATGAAACTTCATAAACCGTTCTGTCAAAATAATCGGAGATAATGCAAAAGCCAACACGAAGAAATAAAGCTCTAGGGCGTTTTGAGGCAATTAAAGCTTCTACTTCTACCATTCAAAACACAACTCGAACGAAGATCGCGTGGCTGCCAGGTGATAAGAACCACCAACCCCTCTCCGAGCTGCACGACTGCAGGTGAGTGGTCTGGTACACAGTCTTACATACTGAATACTGATGCTACACTTATTAGCAATGGCATTTATGAAATTGGAACACTTTAAGTATTCATCCAAGTTTAGTATAACAGTATTATATTAAATGATTTAAAAACCTGTAAAATCTTGTTCTTCAATAGTAATGACAAATAGACGTAAACTATCAAACACGAATCTAAGAATAATTTGTAAAATGATTATTTAAAATGTTATAAGTACTTTGATCCTTCAGTTTAATTGATTTTTTGATTTGATATTGCTTAACGTCTCATATTAATGCACTAAGGCTATTCGAGACGATGAGTGGTGATAGATGAGGATCAAGTATGAATAGAAGGCAGGGGGAAACCCGGTACCGGTACGTAGCCTAAACCCCAATCCTTTCGAAAAGTAACAAGGGGACCAACGGCTTTACGTCCCATCCGAAATGACGGTGTAAGCTTGACAGTCATATAGGTTCCTTCACCCAGACTGCCGAGCAGACGTCGAGGAGAACGAAGCCGTTACACTAGCTCTCGAACTCTTTATCTGCTCTAACCAGCGGTATCGTGATTCAGGGCAGAGCGGTCACTCATGCTCTTCCCCTGACCACGCCCGAGGTTGCTTAGCCTCGGTGTTCGTATGGGAACCGCTAAACGACCTCGGTTAAACCGCTTTATGACATCAACGACAGTTTGCCAAGTGGACCCGTTAGCTCGGTTGACAAAAGCATCGGTAGGTAGAGCCAGAGGTTTTGGGTTCGATCCCTAGTCGGGGCAATTTTCCCGAGAGGATGCCCGCTGTAGGGAATACATCATGCAAATTTACCCGGTATGCTCCACTCTTTAGGTGACTAACTTTAGGTAAATATGGTAATGGGACTGTTTAAGAGGACTCAATCGTATAATTCGTTTCGCCTTAGACCTCGGAAAAATCTTTCAGTCAGGATTGCCCGTGACGAGCTCTCGACTTTCCGAATCAGATGAGCCATCTCTGGCGTCGCTGAGAGCGGCCGGTGCAACACTCAGCCGTGAGTCGCATACGATGCGAACCCATGACGACGCAAGCCATCTCTGGCGTTGCTGAGAGCGGCCGGTGTAACACTCAGCCGTGAGTCGCATACGATGCGAATTCACGTCAAGAAACAACAATTTCCAATTTAATCCCTCGATCAATATTTCAATGTAACAATTAATATACTATGCTTTGTAGGTATTACGTGTTTTTTGTATTTGTTATGAAAACAAAACATTGTGCAGGTCTGGGAGTGGAGGGGTCGCTGGATGAGGCTGGCGTGGAGATGAGTTTCGACGCTCAGCTTTCAATTTTTTTTTTCGGATAAACGGTTAACAACATCGGTGTCATATTTCACAACAACGTTAATAAAGAATCAATCTTTGTGATCCAGTGCGTATTTTAAGATTTAAAAAAAAAATCATTTTTGAATTAAAAAAATCGTGAAATCTCCATAATTTACTCAATCTTGGCACATCTCGGGAAATTATTCCAAGTGTACAATTTTTTTAACGAAAATTTTCATACTAGATATCAACGTTAAAATCAATGTGAACGCTCAAGTTCATTTGGTTTTATCGTAAGATAAACGGTTTGGTGGGAATTTCCAGAATTGAAATCCATGTTTTCCATTTTCCATTTTTTTCACGTTCTGGACTTACCTCTCGCAATGATTTTTTAATACTAATTCTTGACAACCAAGGGTTGGATATCAATATAAAGGAACTCTATTGTCATTCATACAAAATTTGGTAATGATATATACCCAACCGTTCAGATGCAATCGTCAACACCTGAGCGCGCTCATTTGAGTTGGGCCAATGATAAAATGCAAAGAAAAAGCAAATGTACTAACATCTGATAAGATTGTTCAATTTGAGCCTGCACATCAGAGGCCAATGTTGTGTTTGGTCTCTGACGGTGTACGGTAAACACTTGTCGCCCCTAGGATGTATTGGGTGGGGGACCTGATCCTTATCGTCGTGTGCGACTTACTGGAAGACTCCAGGGAAACTCACTTATGGTCATTGCTATGTTCCTTACTTTCGAGGCTATAACTTCACACGCGTGACGCATACACCATCAAACATGCTTCTTTGTTGCATTTATGTATGTTATCTAATTATTTATATTTTGTTGTTGTTTGTGTGTGTTTTTATTGCAATTATTGTGTATATTGTACTGGTAGTACACAACTTTGTGTTATGGGGCTAAGCTCTAATTCCTACCACCGTCTATGTGATTGTTAGGGTCTTGGTCATATTGAAAATCAATCGTTCACATTGACAAGAAAACATGGGTGCAATGTAATGCTAGTTCCAACATATTTTATTTCATGCCGAAAAAGTATATAATGTTTTTTTTCGCGTTTCCGACTGTTTTCTTTTTTCTAGTACGGTCCGCGGTGGCACATACGATTAGGGCGCTGGTCCGAAGTGTATGGCTCTACGAGGACGTGGGTTCGAATCCTGCATTAGGCATGGGTCTTTTGTAATCGCCATCTATCACTACTCATCGTCTCGAAAAGCTTTAGTGCATTTATAGTGACGTTAAGCAAAAAAATCATAGTCATCATTCTTTTCTAAGCGTTCATTTTACGAAGGCTTTCGCACGGACGCCCCCTCTGCAGGTGAATGAGATGACATACAATCATACCCCTCAATCCACTCTGAGAGCTTTCTTATTCGTCTCCTAAACATGTGCATTGTGAATACCGATAGCTAGCTTCACGTTACTATACTCCACCTATCTCTGAGGTGAGTACATTATTGTACAAAAGCGTTCTGTTTTCCGGTGTGGCTACGCCGAAGAATGTTTTTGTGCAGATGAAAGGAATCTAATGTAAGGGAATTTAACAGGGGCTTATGAAATAAGTGTCTATATTGGATGAGATATAATTGATCAAATGGTTTAAGTAAACAGCTACCCAGGGATGGTAAGGGTGAAGTGAAGAGGCATTCTTTAAAGTCGACGTCGAGGCAGAAGCCACAATCATGCGAAGCGTTTTTATACATATCCTTTAATTAAATTCTGAAAACTGTCGGTTTAATTTCGTCAGTAACCACGTCAATCCTAACGTGGATATCAAATCGCTCGTAGGTAAAGACAAAAAAGTATGAAACATTGATAGGCCTATAAGCGAGCAATTCGCGCCGCCGAAGCAGACCAATAGGGGCTTGTTTATTGATTGCCGTAATGACCTCATGAGCCGATGAGGAGAATTACTGATTAAATTAGTTACGGTAAATTCTGTCCTGAAAGGCTAAGCCAAACTGATGACCGTTATAGGAAATCGGTTTCTGGTTTCAGCTACTCTTTTCTCATCCCTTCGAATGGGGATGATGTGGAGAGGAGAAGGAAGCCGTCGACGCGTGTGGCGTGCCATTCGCGCTTTAATTATTTCGACGTGTCACTGCGAATATTGGAGCTGGAGGGGCCGCTAAGGGAAGGGAAGGGGTGTGTGAGAGTGTGGAATATTTGAGTGTGGACAGAGGTAACATCTAGCACTCACAATGTGGGACCAGCCAGAGAAACTAGGATTTTTTTATTTCCCAACGTGGCAGGAAAGCCAAGCCGAACGGCAGATGACAAGACATGCCAATCAATTGACCATTAATATTCTGGTTTTCTAGATGCCGGTGTGGAGGACATTGCCTCGCTCTCCGGATAATCATCTGGTGTGTGTAGAAACACAGTTCGTCGGGAGTAAGCAACGAGCCAACGATCCACGCATGATCGGAGTCGAAAACATCCACGCTTTATTTGCTATCAAATACGAACTGTAATAATATACAAAATAATTTTAATAAAGTTTGAGAATAATAATTAGTAATTATTTGTTTCACGATGATATTTTGCAATATATCATCAAAATGAACAACATGATTCAATTGAAATGGTGGACTAAATAGGCCAGAAATATTATCCGCAGTCTCCAATACGTCCGCACAGACGCGAAAGTAGCAAATTGAAGAGTAAATCTGCCATATTCAAGATAGCGATTTGGCGTTTTAATTTATCCTTTTTAAGCATGCAATAAAGTATTTCACTCATTACGGGATTGTTTGATATGGTTTTAGCTTGTGCAGCATGGGAATGTACAAACAGAAACAATAAGAAGTTATTGCAAAAGAGAATTTAGTAATCATTTAGTGTTAATGGCTAGTATGCTCACATGTCAACCTGACGGCCACCTTGAAAAATATTTGGGCTACAAATCGCTCCCATTAACTTTAACATGCAAACTGCCATATTCAAGATGGCTTCAAATTGTCACGGAAGTGGATTAATGACTGCGGATCTAGCCTAGGTGTTTAATATCTATGAAATAGGCCCTACTTACAAAAACTGCTCTAAACAAAAATTATGAAATCGTTTTTTAAAAAAGGACTCTGTTACTTCATACAACAGTTAGATATTCTTTCCTGAGACAAACGCAGAGATCGTATCGACGATAATAATGAAGAAAAAGTCCAAGATCCAGATGAAAAAGATGTTCGAGGAACTTAAAATAAGCTGTATTTTTCTTTCTTTTCCTTCATCTTTCATACTTCAATTGAAATTAGGGGGGGGGGGGGGGGAAGATTGTACAAAATATAAAAAGTAAGTTTCCATTTCATATCCCATCCCTATTAATTACAGGCAAGAAACAGTATTAAAAGAATGTCGCTTGAAGGTAAAAGCTAGGTTCGGCCTGCAGTGAGGCGACGACCATACACCCAGCATCATCATTTTCAAGACACACAGCGTTTTATAATTATTATTCTATGACATCGTGAATATACATGGCCTCTATTGTAGATGGGCGGCCCTTATTTTATTTTTAATTTGCAAGGAAATTGCTTCAAAGGTGGCAACCGAGCTCTTTTCAACCGCCCCAGAGTCCCAATCATCGGGGGGTAATTTGTCACCCCAGTGACGCCATATGCTTCTTGGGGTTATGTTAATAGCTTCACCCCCACCCCCCACCCCCGCCCACAACTTCCCTCGTTCTTCTCGACAAACTTGGACTGAAGAAAGGCAAAACTGTGATCTGGAGGGCTCCTCGATACTATGTCGATATAACACCCCCTCCCCCTACCTACTAAAACACATCGCCAATAATAGGCCTACATAATAATGGTGTACGTTATGGATAGAACACGGTAATGCAAGTACACACCCAGTTTAATGCACAGCTCATAAGACATGAAACAATAATGAGCGAAATCAATCGAGCCTTTAGTAATTTAAATCCAACGTAAAATTAAAAGTGAAATCGCGTTCTTTCAAGTACCGTTAATAGTTTCAAGATTAAAATACATAAATTAAAATAAAATACCAAAATAGGTCTGAAGTCCATGTCGGGATTGTCTTGCACTTAAGGTGCCAAACCAAAACCCGGTTATACAGGGTGACCTTTCAATGTTTAAATAACAATTGTCATGGCAATACTTTAACTGTGATTAAAATTCACATAAATATCATTCATCATCATCATTCAAATCTAGATGCCCGTTAGGGCAACGCAGCCAAGCCGCGGTGCACTAACCCACTCCAGGCACCTTATACAGCAAGCCGAGTTGGGGTCTTTTCGAGGTGTCACCCAGTTATCATAAAAAGTGTTATAAACTTAATAACAGTCAAAATTGGGGGATTTAGGTGACAACACATGCCATATTCCATTGAGGTACGATCATTTCTTCTGGGTGAAAAAATGGATAGAAACATGCTCAAAATCACTTAAAGGATGTTTAGTTACTACTACTTACTCTACTACTACTGTCTAATTCGCCAGTTTCAATTGGCCAGCGAATCTGACCAAACGGGTGGGGGGCTACAATTCTAATATTTTACATGGACAGTAAGGTAATGGTGATGTAGTGCCTTTTCAAAGAAAATTTTGAAAAAGTTAGCTGGAAAGCATCGAAATAAAGGTTTGAATATAAGCCTTTTACAGGCATACTATCAACAAGTAACTATGTATAGAAACTTGACAATAATCAACTGCAATGAGTTCAAAAAGCAAATCTTTGGGCCACGATATGTTTTACATTATATTGTCAATTGGTACCATATAGCACTAAATAATACTCTATAAAATTTTTCTAATTTTCAAAAAGCATTTTCCAATTGACTATTGGCTTTGAAAAAGAAATGAGATCCCACGCATACAACAAACTTGTAAAATTACAGCCAAACCATACACACTAAAAACCAATGAGATCTTAAAGAAGGGCCAAGCTCATGTACCCTTACCCATACCCTTCTACATTTGCGCATTCTTAATTCATAAACGAACACTGCCCCGTAACTACATCCTCGAAAAGCTTGGCAATATCTAGGGCGACGGTCGTCGCCCGGCAGACAAGCGCATGCGACTGCTTAGGCGACACGAACTCCAGCCCTGTATGCCCAGAGTTGGGGGGTTTTCAGCTATCTGCACACGCCGCCCCGAAAGAGTTACAATCTTGAAACTCGGTATATGACCTGGTATGTGGTCCATGACATACCAAAAAAAAAATCAACCCGATCCGACAACTCGTTCTGTGTTAAAAAAGGCTCTCAACATCGTCAAATTCCTTTCGGCTGGCTGGTGGCTTGGTGGGTGGGTGGGTGGCTGGTTAGTTCTCTGCGGAGATTAATTTAGCCTACAGAGAAAACTGTAAATCCTAGAACTATGAAACTTGGACCACACTTAGATGTACTTCAGACGCAGTGACTTTTGCTTTTAAAACCAAAATCGGGTAACAGGGACCGGAGAAAATCAAAATTTGGATGATAATCAAAACGCGTAATTACCAAGACGTTGTAATTTGTACAAACTTGAAACTAAACATGCTATTAACCATTATAAATATCTTTCGTCCAAAACACAAGGGGCTAAATTTGGGGATGACCATGGGCCCAAAAATGACAAAAAACATATCTGAACTTTAAGAAATGAATCATTCAAAGAAAACGCTACAACTGAGATGTTTCAAACGTGGAATACATTTTGATATCTCTCATTCTTTATCACTTTTGAATATGGAAAGCAAAATTGGGTAACGGGTACCGGAGAAAATCAAAATTATCAAAAGTAGGTAATTCCGTACTCTTATGAATAATACGCTATACTGAGAAAACGTTTCATCTTAGAACTTTGAAACTTGGGACACACTCAGATGTACCTCATATAACCAAAACCGGGCAATCGGGACCGGGATAAATCAAAATCAAAATCAAATCGCGTAATTACTCAGGCGTAGTAATTTGTACAAGCATGAAACTAAACATGCTATTAACCATTATAAATATCTAGTGCTTAAAACACACGGGGTATCTTTGGGGGGACCGTGAGCCCAAAAATGTCAAAAAACAACTTTGAACTTAACAAATTTAATCATTCAAAGTCCATCATTCACACCTTGATAGCAAAAGAAACCACAAAAAGATGTAATATCCAACCAAATACAAAAATTCGTAAAAAAAAAAAAATCGGCAGCCAAGCTCTCCTTCAAAAGTCTTCGGCTGTGAATGCTGTGAGATATAGAAGTTGAGCCAAGCTTTTTATTCTTTCTCCCTAGTTTCGCTTTGAAAATAAGAAAGATCATTTCGCCTGTTGACGAGCGCCAATCTAACGATTTTTGTGGTAAAAAAGTAAAATTTTTAAACTCGAAATCACAAAAAAATTGCTTGGCCATTGAATTTGGTTCATGGGCAAGATTTTTTTTTTGTGATTTCGAGTTAAAAAAATTACTTTTTTACTACAAAAATCGTTGGCTTGGCGCTCGTCAACAGGCGAAATGATTACTTATTTTCAAACCGAAACTAGGGAGAAAGAATAAAAAGCTTGGCTCAACTTCTATATCTCACAGCATTCACAGCCGAAGACTTTTGAAGGAGAGCTTGGCTGCCGTTTTTTTTTTTAAAAAATTGTATTTGGTTGGATATAATTTACACGAACAATTACGTTTATATTAGTTTGCAAATAATTTACATAAACTGTTACGTTAAAATTTTGCATGTGTGAGTGTAAGTTTGACTGTGTGAGTGCGTAAGTGGGTGTGGGTGTGGGTGTGGGTGTGGGTGTGAGTGGGCTTGTCTCCGAGTATGGTTGATTGTGAGTGTAGATCCACGTATAGTTGGTTGCACAGCTGAGTCAGTGTTGGTAGGCACTAACAACACACGTAAATGCGTGCGTGTGGGTCCGATAACATCTTGGAAATAGAAATACTTTATGTCACAATAACTTCCCCTGGCGCTGCAAACAACGACCCCGAAGACAACGACAAGAGACAATACTGATTATGAATTGTTAGGTGAGCACTTTGCTAACCATCACCAGTCAACTGAGCGGAAGACTATAGATAAGCACCCTCTGGCTTCAACTAGCGTCGAACATTTCTGCTAAACAACGGTCTAGCATATGTCTGGCAACGAGGTTGGCAATATTCTGCGGTTAATACAAGTGATATTGATGAGAGAGCAAATTATCTTCGAACAATGATAACATACGATTGGTGATGTTTGATGTGCGCGGTGTGGTGTCTTTAGTGATTTAAAAAATCACCACACCAATCAACAACACCTTTGTATTACTGTAACTCACAGCGGTTTACAATCAAGTCACAACCTGCAACAATGATAATGTCAGTTTTGAACTTACAGTTGTGGAATATGTTATGTTTGAAATTTAACTAAATCGCATTTAAAGCGCAAATATCTTTTTGTCGGAAGAATATAGACCACACACTTAGCAGCTGTTGTCGATCGTAGTGAGGCACTACAACATATCACTGTTCTAAGAACTTCGACAATTCAAATATTTTTAAGAGGGAAAGAACACATTTGGACTATAAGCAAAGTTCGTTCAACAGGGTGCATCCAATGTATATGATCTGCGCTGTTGTCTAGATAGGATAAAGGAACTACCCTACGGTCTTAAATATCAATTTTTACTTTGAGTAAACCAGGAAATAACGAAAACCATCAATTTTGGACAATTTTGGAATCATAAAAAACCTTTTCCTTTCATCTTCATTATAGTAGTGTGCGAGTACTGATTTTTGAGTTCGAGTCGAGTCCGAGTGCTTTTTACTATTTTACGTTTTATATCACTATAATAACTCTTTGGCTTCACCTACAATATGAGCAATATTAATTTTATTTATTAATGTGAGTCTGTATGTAGGGATACAGTGGCGTAGCCAGGGGGTGGCCCGGGGGGCCATGCCCCCCCCCCCGAAATCCCAGCTTTTATTATATTCTGCAAAACATCTAGCTTGGTCTACGTAACCAATTTGTCAATACTTTTTTTTATTTCTCTATGTTTCTAATCAGAAAACTATCCCGTAGGTAGAATTGGATTAATTGTAGGTTGGTACTTCCCTGCCACACAGTTGCCCAAATGTGCGATGGAAGCTCTAGAACACTGCAACGGACCCTTTTCCCCCAACATTCGACAGATTTTAATTATGTTGGGAACACTGCCAGTTACAACAGCATCAGTTGAAAGGACGTTTTCTACTTTACGGCGTCTCAAGACCTACTTGAGGAACACCATGGCAGAATCCCGACTTACTGGGATGGCTCTGATGACCATTAACAGAGATATATCAATTTCTAATGAAACCGTCATTGATGCGTTTGCTAAGAAACCAAGAAGAATCAACTTCAGATTGGAACATTGAATCATTGCAATAATTAAAATTGAACTACAAACAATAAACATACATAACCCCTGAATCGATATTCATAATATTTTGCTGACAATTCACGGTGAAGTTTAAAGGAATGTGCAATAAATTCAATTATTTTATTAAGAAAACTGTTAAAATATCCCATCCAGCAAACCTCTTTAGATTCTTCTAAAACTCTTAAAACCACGTCAAAAATACGTATTTTAAAAAAATCGCCTGCGGCGCTGTTGTGAGGGGCACCCCCCTCCCCGAAATATATTCCTGGCTAGCCACTATAGGGAATAGGGATAGGTTCTTAAAGTGAAGACAGTAGCATCTAATCGATTTAAAATGATTAGTTCTTAGTAATACAACGTTATTAGGGCTAAAGGCTCTATGATATATCCTAAAAATTATTGATATTACATGAAAGTGTTAATGAAAACACAACACAAACTACTCAAACGACACAATTAAAATGTTATTTTTATGAAGCAGTCCTGCACTAGAGCAGTCTGCGCATGAATGCAACTTGCTTGTTCAAATCGTTTTATGTGTGTGTGTTTAAACAAATAAAGTAAAATGAATTTAATTTAGTTGAATTGAATTGAAATGTTGATATCAATGAATCGAAATTTTATTATTTTTGGCCAGCCAAAAAAAGTTCAAACTTTCAAAAAAGTATAACAAATTGCATCAAAACGACTGGACCTACTAATATCACTAAACAGGGTTGGTAAGGTAGTGCCAAAAATGCATAACGATTTTTACGTTCGCACTCACATTAAATGACCCGGCAGCTCTCCACCATGTGTATACACTGGGACGAATTTAAGATTTAGGCTACCCGGCACCTCCACCAATTCGTTTTTAAATACTACTCGATTTTTAGTAAAAGAAAATAGAAAAAATAGGCCTACTCGAAATTTTAATGACTTGGACACCCTTAGTAATTATAGAGCCATTGCTTTCCGCTTCCGGACAAAATTTCGAACATCTGTGATGCCAGTCAACCAAACAAACATAAATTTGCCTATAACACAATGTTCTATCCTCCTATGGGAAACCACTGAAGTAAGAACACCGCGCCAGTGTTGTTACCCGTGTATGGACAGTCTTCCTTGCTCGATTTACTAGCAGTCAAGGTAAATAGAAAGGGGTAACGTACATTTTGACTAAGTAATGTTAAAACGCGTTGCTCCATAGCACCTGCTAGCTCTACCAAATCACTTATGAAGTAAGAGGATAGTCAATAATTAAGCAACTTTTTTTGTAAATACCTAAGACTTAACAAACCACAATAAACATCCAATACAAAACAATTAACCATTAATCTGTAAGGTGTACACTTACAATTTAATTTTTTATTCAAAATGTGTCTTTAAATTAACATCCTAAATTTCCAAACTAAAAATAATGCTTAAAAAATAAAAATTATGAAAATTCCTTGAATAAATGCAATTGTGATTCATGGCGTCGTGGTACGCATACAATGTTACATCACTTGACTGTAATCTTTCTTCTAAGCTTTTTAAATCTATGCTCATCATTTAATATTTTCGTGAAATAGTGCTGGGGGTTCTCAATTGGGCAGGGCTCTTTCTTGACCA
>JAMZAV010002042.1:0-37500 GCA_024449915.1 Sweltsa coloradensis | reverse complement strand
ATGTGAATCGTTGCTAGAACGGCTCGATCCCGCTCCAAAGTAACGCTTACACGTTCATAAGCCAAGAACTGATGGACTTGAGTCTACATCAGAAGTTACAAAACTTCGGCCTAGAGCAGGAATGGAACCCTGGACCTTCTGCATGTGAAGCAGAGCCTCTGACTACAAGACCAACAAACAAAACAAAAATATGGTGAGGGCGGAAATTTAAATGTGAGGAAAACGTAACATGTAGAATTTGTATCAGCATAATATTATTATGAATGGTGACTCAAAGATATAATAAATTAACTGAATTTAAGTTCTAAGTGATCATTTGTGTAGCTTTCTAGATTTTAGGTATGAGGCGGAGTAACAAAATGAAACCAATAAATAGGGTTCAAATAATTATTGTTCGCCATCCTTGCAAATGCAATCACCATGTACGCAATACGAATGTCTATCATTGTATATACAAACCTTCGTACTACTATAGCGACAATGACGACGACCAAGACCATGATTACGAGAATGTGTTGAATAACCACTAGTTCAAGCCGAGAATGTCTGTGCTGATGCAGGCAACGGATCACCTCCCCGTACCCGGCACCTCCACCATAAGACTTACATTGCCGTGCCTGGGAGTTCGTTGTCAAGCTAGACAGGTTTTACAAAAGACCACGACCACGACCACGACCACGACCACGACCATATAACGAGAATGTGTTGAATAACCACAAGTTCTAGCCGAGAATGTCTGTGCTGATGCAGGCAACGGATCACCTCTCCGTACCCGGCACCTCCACCACAAGACTTACATTGCCGTGCCTGGGAGTTCGTTGTCAAGCTTGACAGGTTTTACAAAAGACCACGACCACGACCACGACCATATAACGAGAATGTGTTGAATAACCACTAGTTCTAGCCGAGAATGTCTGTGCTGATGCAGGCAATGGATGACCTCTCCGTCCCCGGCACCTCCACCATAAGACTTACATTGCCGTGCCTGGGAGTTCGTTGTCAAGCTAGACAGGTTTTACAAAAGACCACGACCACGACCACGACCACGACCACGACCACGACCACGACCACGACCACGACCACGACCACGACCACGACCACGACCACGACCACGACCACGTCCACGACCATGATAACGAGAATGTGTTGAATAACCACTAGTTCTAGCCGAGAATGTCTGTGCTGATGCAGGCAACGGATCACCTTTCCGTACCCGGCACCTCCACCAAAAGACTTACACTGCCGTGCCAGGGAGTTCGTTGTCAAGCTAGACGGGTTTTACAAAAGACCACGACCACGATCACGACCACGACCACGACCACGACCACGACCACGACCACGACCACGACCACGACACGACACGGACCACGATCACGAACACTGACCATGACACCCGTACCGACCACGTCCACGACCATGATAACCGTGAATGTGTTGAATAACACTGTTCTAGCGAGAAGTCTGTGCTGATGCACGGCAACGGATCACCTCCCCGTACCCGGCACCTCCACCATAAGACTAACATTGCCGTGCCTGGGAGTTCGTTGTCAAGCTAGGCAGGTTTTACAAAATACCACGACTGCGACCACGACCACGACCCCGACCACGACCACGACCACGACCACGACCATGATTGGATGAGCGTAGCGAGCGAAGCGAAGATTCCATTTCAATACACTGGAGAAAAAAATCCGGAATGTTTTTTTTTTCTTTCTTTCTTTTTTTTTGTATTTTTGTGTGTTTGTTAACACGATTCCGGTTAAACCGATACTCCGATTGCGATGAAATTTTATGGAGGCCTTCGAAATCTCTGAACTTAGAACTGCCACGTTTTTTAGCCTAATCGGGAAATTTTTTCTTATTAAAAAGGCAAAGTTACGATTTTTTTCGATAAAAATTTCTTCGACTTATAACACCTACACGCTTTATCCGATTGTAATGATTTTTTCACAGAACCTTAATTTTATGAATTAAGATATTCGTGTGAAATTTGAGCGTAATCGAAAAATTATTTTCTCATGAAAATCGAAATTTTACGGTTTTTTTTTTTTAAACAATTTTGACTAATAACACCTACATGCTTATCTATGTAATGATTTTTTCACAGAACCTTAATTTTATCAATTTATATACTCGTGTGAAATTTGAGCGCAATCGAATAATTTTTTTATGAAAATTGCAATTTTACGATTTTTTTTTTTTTTAAATTACGATTTACTAAAAAAATTAAGTTAATTTTTATTTTATTTTATTTAATTTAAAAAAATCTTCGACTAAGCAATAATTTTTTCACAGAACAACAGAAAATCCGCGTTACACATGGCAGCTCAATGCACCAATTACGCTCATCCAACAACGCGGCGGGACTTAAGCGTTTTCCTAGTAACGAGAACGTGTTGAATAACCACAAGTTCTAGCCGAGAATGTCTGTGCTGATGCAGGCAACGGATCACCTCCTCGTACCCGGCACCTCCACCATAAGACTTACATTGCCGTGCCTGGGAGTTCGTTGTCAAACTAGACAGGTTTTACAAAAGACCACGACCCCGACTACGACCACGACCACGACCACGACCACGACCACGACCACGACCACGACCATGATAACGAGAATGTGTTGAATAACCACTAGTTCTAGCCGAGAATGTCTGTGCTGATGCAGGCAACGGATCACCTCCTCGTACCCGGCACCTCCACCATAAGACTTACATTGCCGTGCCTGGGAGTTCGTTGTCAAACTAGACAGGTTTTACAAAAGACCACGACCCCGACTACGACCACGACCACGACCACGACCACGACCACGACCACGACCACGACCACGACCACGACCATGATAACGAGAATGTGTTGAATAACCACTAGTTCTAGCCGAGAATGTCTGTGCTGATGCAGGCAACGGATCACCTCCCCGTACCCGGCACCTCCACCATAAGACTTACATTGCCGTGCCTGGGAGTTCGTTGTCAAGCTACACGGGTTTTACAAAATACCACGACCACGACCACGACCACGACCACGACCACGACCATGATAACGAGAATGTGTTGAATAACCACTAGTTCTAGCCGAGAATGTCTGTGCTGATGCAGGCAACGGATCACCTCCCCGTACCCGGCACCTCCACCATAAGACTAACATTGCCGTGCCTGGGAGTTCGTTGTCAAGCTAGACAGGTTTTACAAAAGACCACGACCACGACCACGACCACGACCACGACCACGAGAATGTGTTGAATAACCACTAGTTCTAGCCGAGAATGTCTGTGCTGATGCAGGCAACGGATCACCTCCCCGTACCCGGCACCTCCACCACAAGACTTACATTGCCGTGCCTGGGAGTTCGTTGTCAAGCTAGACAGGTTTTACAAAAGACCACGACCACGACCACGACCACGACCACGACCACGACCACGACCACGACCACGACCACGACCACGAGAATGTGTTGAATAACCACTAGTTCTAGCCGAGAATGTCTGTGCTGATGCAGGCAACGGATCACCTCTCCGTACCCGGCACCTCCACCACAAGACTTACATTGCCGTGCCTGGGAGTTCGTTGTCAAGCTAGACAGGTTTTACAAAAGACCACGACCACGACCACGACCACGACTACGACCACGACCACGACCACGACCATGATAACGAGAATGTGTTGAATAACCACTAGTTCTAGCCGAGAATGTCTGTGCTGATGCAGGCAACGGATCACCTCCCCGTACCCGGCACCTCCACCACAAGACTTACATTGCCGTGCCTGGGAGTTCGTTGTCAAGCTAGACAGGTTTTACAAAATACCACGACCACGACCACGACCATATAACGAGAATGTGTTGAATAACCACTAGTTCTAGCCGAGAATGTCTGTGCTGATGCAGGCAACGGATCACCTCCTCGTACCCGGCACCTCCACCATAAGACTTACATTGCCGTGCCTGGGAGTTCGTTGTCAAGCTTGACAGGTTTTACAAAAGACCACGACCACGACCACGACCACGACCACGACCACGACCACGACCACGACCACGACCACGACCACGACCACGACCATGATAACGAGAATGTGTTGAATAACCACTAGTTCTAGCCGAGAATGTCTGTGCTGATGCAGGCAACGGATCACCTCCCCGTACCCGGCACCTCCACCATAAGACCTACATTGCCGTGCCTGGGAGTTCGTTGTCAAGCTAGACAGGTTTTACAAAAATAATATATACGTATCTAATACACCTTTCAAAATGCGGTATGTTGATTTGGTTACTGTATTAATGCCACCAACAACAGAGCAACTCTACATGTGTGATGCAGGTATTGGATTACAATTAACTAAATACTAGATACCAACATAAATTGTATCATTAGCAATCTTAATTGGGCTTCTAAGGTGCACAAAAGAAAATTCTTATACGATGTACAAATAGAAAAGTTTAGCGTGCACAATGTTATACAACGTCAATAACATAAGTTAACTTTTATATAGTACATATAAGTTACATGTTGTTTCGTCAAGATCTGAATTTAAAAAAATCAAGTGGGTACAAAGAAGAAGACGACGCAATGTGTTCATTCGCATTTGCAATACAGTTAAAATGAACAATTTGAATAGTTAAAAAATGTGTGCTTTCTCGTAGCGATATTTCTAGGGGAAATGTAATATCTTGCATTTGTCAAATGTATCACGGCGACACGTACTATTGTGAAAATCTTCAAATAACTGTTGATTGAGCTTTGATTTTTTAATCGTTAATAAGTTTTTATTCAAAAAGCAATCCTATTTTGACTCTAATCTTAAGTAAATTACCTACATACATTTAATGTTGCTTTGATGCGTCGATTTCATAAAATAAATTGTACAACGTTTCGTCCTAATTTCATAGCACCTTTTCAAGTCAAATACATTTTGAAAACATAACAAAAACAGAAGAAAACCAACACAAGAGAGCTCTAGTAGACTTCAACGGTTCGCCCATTTATAACACCGCTAATTTGGAGGCCGTTTGTACTGGTCCTACTACTAAGAAGTCATACATCAAAGTCAAGGTTGAGTAACCAGCAATAGTAGCCTAAGTTGCTTTCACTGTTTGAACTATTTAACCCATGTTTAATTTACACCTTGGAAAGTAGATTGTTTTGATTTTCTTCTATTATTGTTGTTTTCAAAATATATTTAACTTGAAAACGTGCCATAAAATTAGCACCAAACGTTGTCGTAAATAAAGAACAACTGGATACGGATAACCGAAAGCTATAAAATGAACATTATTAACAACCGTAAAAGCCTTCATTTATATATAAATAAAAAATATTAAATAAGATTAACATCTTATACCTTTTTTGCACCCTTTGCATCTTCTTGACACCTTGACATTTTATTGACATGTCTTTGTTTCATAAATAAACAGTTTTTGAAAAAGTGGGTTGCAATCTCCACGAAACGTCAAATGAGATCCTTCTTTTAATTCTTACAATATATACGTGGTCTCAACCTCAAAATGTGTTTTAATAAATCATTCGACCATGAAAGCCGTAACAAATACACACATGGTACAAATGGTACTGGGTACCGGAATATTTAAAAATATATTTCCAAAAAAAGCAGAACAGTAGTAAAGACAATAAAATATTAGCCGAGGTAGGTAGCGGGCATAAAGGTAGCTAGACTAGTAAATACCGCAAGTTACGTGCTATTCAGCGGTAAACTTAATTCCCAGAGAAGTTGAAATTCATTCTTCTAAGCTAGGGACGAATAGAACTCAGCCATTTTTCAACCGATTTTGTTCAAATTTTAATGTTAGATCTAATGATAGTAAATAACAAAACTCAAGTTTCAGTTTTTGAAATTTTTTAGAACTGGTCAAAATTATTTTTCGAAAATATAACATAACATACATATTTCTCGATTTGAATAGTCGGGAAACACTCCCGTAGGTGGAATTGTTGATATTTAATACAATCCAGAAATTAAAAAATCCATCCCGATCGGGGTTCGAACCCGAGTCTCCCACTTTCCGGGTGGACGCCTTAGCCAACTAGACCACCGAGACGGTAACTATTTAACTTCTGTATTGTCGTTACATTATAGAACTTGAATGGATGGAACAATAAAGCATCGAAAAACTGTTGCTGTTGAATTGACCAAACAAACATATTTATAATGTCATTACCTTACGCAGGTATGAGCGAGGGTATATTTCTCGATTTGGATAGTCGGGAAACACTCCCGTAGGTGGAATTGTTGATATTTAATACAATCCAGAAATTAAAAAATCCATCCCGATCGGGGTTCGAACCCGAGTCTCCCACTTTCAAATCACTATCACTATCCAAATCACTATCCAAATCGAGAAATATACCCTCGCTCATACCTGCGTAAGGTACTGACATTATAAATATGTTTGTTTGGTCAATTCAACAGCAACAGTTTTTCGATGCTTTATTGTTCCATCCATTCAAGTTCTATAATGTAACGACAATACAGAAGTTAAATAGTTACCGTCTCGGTGGTCTAGTTGGCTAAGGCGTCCACCCGGAAAGTAGGAGACTCGGGTTCGAACCCCGATCGGGATGAATTTTTTAATTTCTGGATTGTATTAAATATTAACAATTCCACCTACGGGAGTGTTTCCCGACTATCCAAATCGAGAAATATACCTTCGCTCATACCTGCGTAAGGTACTGGCATTATAAATATGTTTGTTTGGTCAATTCAACAGCAACAGTTTTTCGATGCTTTATTAATGTAATGTTCTATAATGTAACGACAATACAGAAGTTAAACAGTTACCGTCTCGGCAGGGTCCACTAGATACTTATGCTAAGCTGCTGTTGGCTGGGTCTTCTCACCTGATGTAAACAAACCGCCATTTTATATCTTAGCGTGTGTTTTAAAAATAATCTGGAGCGCTCCGAACACGCTCTGTAATATTATCCGTAGCAGAATGTGCTATGTTTTTGTTTTGTTTTGACAGATCATGGACAGCAAGGATTTGGCATTGTGGATTGTTTCCATTATTACTTTTGTATTTAGCTAGATTGTAGTTACAACTCCACGATAACAGATTGTGTGTGCATAAGTCTAGGCTAGCTAGACTTTGTGTGGGATTTTTCATAGACCAAGGCCTAGACCTTACCAAATAAATAAGCGTTCTTGTAGTCTGGGGATTAGGCCCCTAGGCATAAGTCGAAGTAGAGCTTAGGTCTGGAGGTTAACCGCGTTCTTAGGCCTAGGCCCTAGGCTTAGAGCAGATTCAAGTTCAAGTTTGATTAAAATGAATCATTAGGTTTTGGTTTATACATGGTGCAAGTATGGTTTGGGCTCATCTTTATCTCACCAACCCCATCAATGCCGTTTGCCTCGGGCCCTAATATCCATTATGCAAATAAAAATTGAGAAATAAAGTTGAAAGATATTAAAATTATTTACATGTTAATGTTACCTGCAAATATAATAATCAAAGAATATAAGTGGTAGCCTATTTATGTATTTATTGCATTCAAATGTGCAATCGACTACTCAAATTGATGTCCAGCTGCAGTTTTCTGTTTGTTTACAAAATCTCTTTGAGGTCCGTTGGATAATGTGTGCGTGCACTCAGTAGACACATTATCAAGTGGGCCTTGACTTCAAGATATAAAATGGCGCTTATACATTGTGGAAGTACAAGCGAAGACCCACCTTACAGCAGCTGTAAGGTATCTAGTGGACCCTGCCGTCTCGGTGGTCTAGTTGGCTAAGGCGTCCACCCGGAAAGTGGGAGACTCGGGTTCGAACCCCGATCGGGATGGATTTTTTAATTTCTGGATTGTATTAAATATCAACAATTCCACTTACGGGAGTGTTTCCCGACCATCCAAATCGAGAAATATATCCTCGCTCATACCTGCGTAAGGTACTGACATTATAAATATGTTTGTTTGGTCAATTCAACAGCAACAGTTTTTCGATGCTTTATTGTTCCATCCATTCAAGTTCTATAATGTAACGACAATACAGAAGTTAAATAGTTACCGTCTCGGTGGTCTAGTTGGCTAAGGCGTCCACCCGGAAAGTGGGAGACTCGGGTTCGAACCCCGATCGGGATGGATTTTTTAATTTCTGGATTGTATTAAATATAACATACATATTTTAACATATTTTTTTCAAATCCGTTTTTCTCAGAGTTTTTATTTTATTAGCAAAAACATACTTAGTTGTCTCAATTATTACTAGATACAAGTAAATACTATTTTTTGGATGAGCGTAGCGAGTGAAGCGAAGATTCTATTTCACTACACTGGAGAGAAAAATCCGAAAGTTTTTTTTTCTTCTTCTTTTTTTATTTTTTTTGTATTTTTGTCTGTCTGTTAACACGATTCCGGCTAAACCGATACTCCAATTGCGATGAAATTTTATGGAGGCCTTCAAAATCTCTGAACTTATATCAGCCACGTTTTTAAGCGCAATAGGAAAAATTTTTCTCATGAAAATCGCAATTTTACGATTTTTTCGATATTTAAAACATTTCTTCGACTTATAACACCTACATGCTTTGTTCGATTGTAATGATTTTTTCACAGAACCTTTATGTTATGAATTGATATATTAGTGTGAAATTTGAGCGTAATCTAATAAATATTTTTCATGAAAATCGCAGTTTTACGATTTGTTTTCGATATTTCTAAATTTTCGGCTTATAACACCTACATGCATTATCAGATTGTGATGATTTTTTCACAGAACCCTAATTTTATGAATTTATATATTCGTGTGAAATTTGAGCGTAATCGAAAAATTATGTCTCATGAAAATCTCTATTTTACTCTTTTTTCGTTTTTAAAAAATTACGCTCATCCAACAACGCGCCTGAAAAAGCGTTTGCGATGCTTCCTAGTTTAATGATATACTTTTTGTCGTAAATTTTCATTGTCCCATCGCAGTACGGCAAACATATTATGGCATTTTCGCTAATTCCGTACAAAAAAAAATGTATAAGATAATTTTTTGCACCATACGTAAATATGATATAGCAGTACATTAATTGTATCAAAATTTCAGATTGCTTGCTTCATATTTGTAGATTTTTTCATTTTCACCAAAGTGTGTCCTTAAATTATGGAAATAATGAGAATGTAGTATATAAATAAGTAAATATTCAGGATATTTATTTATTTTACAATATCGAGCAATATTTCAAAGCAACACCAGTTTTTTCTTCAGGGTCAGGGTTTCTGTTTTAGGGTAAAACACTGTTGATTTAAGATAACACATGACCTGAAGAAGAAGCAGGAGTACTTCTAAAATTATGTCCGCTGTAGAAAAAATAAATTTACTAAATTTAAAAAACTGTTTGATTCATTAGGCCTACTGCACAAAAATAAAGTTTTATTGAGCGAGCGTAGCGAACGTCTCCACTTGACTAAATGGCTCGAATGTCTGTTTTTTTTCTTTTTTTCTGTTACTGCTTCGGTACTGGTCGCACCGTTTCTCTGATCGACCTGAAATTTGGCACACATGTACAGCCAGGGTCATATATAAATCAAGAGGTCTGAAAGATTCCTCTTTCACCGACATCTCGTGGTCAACTCTTGGTGCCATTATTTATATCGCCCTGTCAACTGCACTATCGATCGATGGAAACCCCCTAGACTATTTGATTTTATTAATATTATTTAGGAGGCTTTGAAAGACTCTTGGTCAACAAAATAGTCAATATCTAGAAGGCAGTCATCAGTGTATCACAACAAAAGCATAAAACAAACTTTGGTGGTTTGCAAATAAGACTTGACAGCTAAGATAGAATTATTCGAAATTAATTAGAAACTAAGGCAAATATAAGAACTAAGGCATAGTCTTAATGCTATGCCTAGGCCAAGGTATCGATATATAATGCTCTCTTCACGTTCCATATTATATTTCTTCTAGGCTTGATAGTTTCTCTGGTGAATAGAGAATTTTCCTTTGACATTAGCAGCCATGTTTCATATTTACGTCGATAATGCAGTTCACAGGGCGATATAAATAATGGCTCCAAGAGTTGACCACGAGATGTCGGTGAAAGAGGTATCTTTCAGACCTCTTGATTTATATATGACCCTGGCTGTACATACCACCTATGCGGGTTGCTGTATAGTTTTTCGCGTTTTCCTAGTAACAATTCATATATATTACTAGGAAAACGCTAAAGTCCCGTCGCGATGTTGAGCGAGCACCGGTACGTGCAACACGACCCGAGTATGACATTCCCATAATGTTACATACCAATAAGTCTTTAAGGTATTGACCGATTTAGCTGAAAATTTGTAAAATAGGAGATAATGTTGTACGTATTGACCCTGCAAAATTTCATAACGATCGGAATATTTTTATTTTTTTATTTTTTATTTTTTATATATTTTTTTATCTTTTATACCCAACGATCGGATTTTGTTCAAAAACTATACAGCAACCCGCATAGGTGGTATGTACATGTGTGCCAAATTTCAGGTCGATCAGAGAAACGGTGCGACCTGTACCGAAGCAGTAACAGAAAAAAACCCAGACATTCGAGCCATAAGAGTCAAGTGGAGATCGCTCGCTACGCTCGCTCAAAAATTACTAGGAAAACGCTAAAGTCCCGTCGCGTTGTTGAGCGAGCACCGGTACGTGCAACAACGACCCAAGTACGACTTTCCCATAATGTTACATACCATTAAATCTTTAAGGTCTTGACCGATTTAGATGAAAATTTGTAAAATAGGAGAGAATGTTGTACTTATTGACCCTGCAAAATTTCATAACGATCGGAACATGTTTTTTTATTATTTTTTTTTATAACCAACGATCGGATTTTGTTCAAAAACTATACAGCAACCCGCCTAGGTGGTATGTACATGTGTGAAAAATTTCAGGTCGATCAGAGAAACGGTGCGACCTGTATCGAAGCAGTAACAGAAAAAAAACAACAAAAAACAAACAGACATTCGAGCCATACGAGTCAAGTGGAGACGCTCGCTACGCTCGCTCAAAAAACGGTTATTTTACACTGGAGTTTGACGTGCTCCCGAGATTTGCACGAACAGAGGTTTCGTTGAATTTCTTTCGGGCTATTACAAGACTATAGTAGAGTACTATAATAATTCACGAATAATTAAGAAATATGTATATTAAATGTGGGAAAAAATACATCCCGTAGTAATAAGGAATATTCGACTGGCAATGTAGCTCACCATGTTCAGTAATTGTTTAAAATATGGGTGAGTGTATAGCTAATAACTAATTAGTGATCTTATCTTATGTGATTGGTACTTGTATCCAAGAACTTTTTGAGACTCCATGTTCTCGTCTTATTGTGGTTTAGTGTTTACGACATTACCGGCTTTGTTTGGAAGCTTTTAAACATTTTCAACCCTCGTCTACCGCCCTGCCACGCCTATTTCCCCCTTTTCTTTTGCTGCCCTGCTTCCAATGCAGAAGGTCCCAAGTTCGATTTCAAACTTTTTACATTCTGATCTAGACTCGAATCCATCCCTATGATGTATGGGAGTAATGTAAAACTGTGACTTCGGATCGTCTTGGCAAGGAATCACATAATTAATGGTATTAAGTAGTCGTCGGCGTCGCTCGCGAGTGAATCAGACCCAACCAGGGACTCAAGTTTTGAACAAAACGTCACTTTCATAACGTCGGCGTTTTGTGGTTTGAATGAAATGCAAGTTTTGAATCTTTCTACTGACGTTGGGAGATAAACTTGATTCGCTGTTTTTCCCGTCAGCTATGTCTCGCGCGAGCCGAACATTTCCAAATACTGGACCAATCAAAGGAGACAATCTTGCTCTCACACCCAAAGACCTCGGATAAAAAACTTACATACTACATTTTTATTTTTTACTTTAAAACTTTTTTACTACACAATACCTCGTGGAAATAACTCACAAGCGTACTTAAAGGTAAATAGAACGGGGTGAATGTTGTCAAGACCGAGGACCAAGGTCCAAAGCTAGACCTACCTAGCCTAATATTTCCACCTAGGTAATATCCCTAGTTTGAAGCAGGCCTAGGCCTTATCCTAGGGTAGGGCCGTAAATTAATATCAATACTAGTTTATTCATATTCGCAAATGTATAATATCGTAATGGTCTAGCGCCGAATACCGATTGTTTTCGAATTGAAGTAAAGCCGTGTTGACATGCTTGTGAAAGTAAGCGTATATATAGAGGCCGAGGGCGTAACATCAATAAGCAATAAGCATTAACTCACGGGTAATTTTTCCTTGGGGGAAAAGACGTAGTGGGACTTCAACCAATCGACGTTTTGAAACTTACGTTATCAGACCACGTGCTGAAAAATTATTAAAGTTTTGATCCAAAACTTGGGTCCCAATGAGCTTCGAGGTGATTACCGATCGCTGACATAATTGTCTGGGACCCCCATATTCTTCTTCTCGAGTAGCTCTGGTCGCGTACGAGGCGACGCGATAGCCGAGGCCACGTCAAAACAGCTCTTCATCTTTCACGTTATCCATCTGCATTCATTCATGGTTTAATAAAAAAAATGAATCGGGTGTTTCACCCTACAAGGATTAAATGTGTTTTACACTGGCGTAATTCATAATTGATTTATATGTATATATATATATTGTGTAATATGGCATAAGTTGTTCACTTTCGTCAACAGTGGAATATGTACTATGGACTGAGGGACGTTATCGCCTAGAAAAACTCCGATCATTTGCTTTCAGAATGAAGTCTCAAAACCTCCAATAATAATGTACAACCATGTCACCATTGATCAGATCACACAAGGACGTCCCGTTTAGTCTCTTAGTTTATCTGGATATGTTTCTCAGAGCGTGTTATCGTGGTCGCTCTCCGTCTCCACGCTACCCGGCACCTCCACCATATCCTAAGAAGACTGCGGAGATTGCTTAGTATCGCCTGAAATCCCGTTGATGTAAACAAACATTGTTAATTCTACCAAACATTTTGATTTAAATCCGTAGCTTTCCCTTCCCTTCCTATTTAGGGTCTCGCTAATGCAGAACGCCAATGAGGAAGGGGTAACTGTCTGGGCCCCGATTCATGTACATATTTATACCAGGTATAAGCGGGATAAGTCAAGTTATCCTGGTTAACTCGGGATTTGGTATTCATGAAGACTTATACCGCCACTATACCGGTATAACTCTGGTATAACTTTAACCCCAGCTACCTCGGGGGTTAGGCAGAGGATAACTAAATTTGATGGCGGACATCTTGTATTTCGCTAAATACGGGTTTCTTGGACACTTTTACATTGATAATATTACATATTAATACATTGGTTAATATTATAATTATAAATATATCGCAAAATTCAAATATTGCGCCGTCTGTGTGAGAAGTGTTTTTTTGGTTCGACATCAAAAACCTGCAGCAAAAGAAGAAGAAGTACAGGGCCCGTAGGCAAGGTGACGTAAACCCAGCACTGTTTGTAACCTAACCTTTAAAGGTTTTTATTTCTTATTTTTAAGTCCGTCTATGGTTTAATAATTAATTGCAAGCTTAGGCTAGGCCTTCGTAATCATATTAGAAGCATATTTGGCCTAGAATTTAAAGGTAGGCCTAGATTAGTTAGGGCTCTGGGCCACACTAGGCCCTAGCTAGGGTAGGCACTACGCTTTCAATGCCCTAGGCCTAGGGGCCTAGCCCATCCCTATGCCTAGGCCTAGCCCTAGCACAAAACCCAAAGCCTAGGCCAAGATCCCTAGCTAAGCCTAGACTTATTTGGTAATTCAAAGGCCTTCCAAAGAGCCATGGTCCTGCCCGCTTATTGGCGTAGTGCAGTAGAGGTAGGCCTACAGCTAGATAGGCTAGGCTAGGCTAATCTATCCTAGCTCTGCCAAACGAGTAAAAAGCTGACGCTAGGCCTACAACTGTTTCTAGGCCTAGCTCTAGACCTAGCCTAGGATAAGAACGCGTGATGAACAAGGCTCAAGACTAGCACCAAGCCCTAGTCTTGTTTACGATGCTTTCTTCTAGTCTTCATAGTCCATCGTCAGGACCTAGTCTAGAGCTAGTTATGTAGCCTGAGGGAAAGTGAGATGAACTCACACAACCTAGCTTTTAAGAACTGAAGCCTAGCCTACACTTTCTGGATGTATACGGTACGCCTACAGCTACAGGCAACTCGAGATAAAGACACCCCAAAGTTCACGTTTGTGTTGAAATGTGTCAATGGATATATAATGTTTAAATTCACCTTAATTACCTTTGATTTCACATTGACTATCAAGTTTATGTCAGTAGGCTAGGCCTACTAGGTCTGTTAATAATATACTTGTACCGTAAATTGTAACAAAACCGTCAACATTAAAGTTAGAAACAGAATCGCAATCGTTGTTTGTAAAGTGTGGCCTAAGTCACAAATCGTAACAAATTTGACTCGTACTGTTGATCAAGTGCAATGTATTGTAGGGCCTACCTGTACGGTAAACCAAACTTAATAGTCTAGCATTGGTATCGTAGGTCAAGTCTGTAAATACGGTAGGGTAGTTGGTTGTTCTACTATGTTTACGATAGTTAGCCTTTGAGATCACCGACTGTCCATAATTATAAGTATTTTTCCGTGTTCTTCGGTAAAGTTAAAATCGTCACAGAGGATAAAATAACCACGGTTCTTTAACTTGTAGCTGTAGTAGAGAATATCATAGGCCTATGTAAATCAATCCAGAAAAGTACTAAATCCATCCCGACTGGATGTATCGATCCCTGGTCTCCCATTTGCCGGTCGGACTTGGCCACTGAGACAGTTAGCAGGATCGTTGCAATACTATAGGTACTGTTGTTCACTTAACTAGGTACAGCTATAGTTACAGTAATTATTCAATTGCCTCATCAAAGTGTGTTTTGTCCCAGTAGGCCCTAGTCCCCATAAAATCTAGGTATCTACAATGCAAAATGTTTTATCTAACTGCCAATATCATGTACTAATTACGGAATTTAATTATTTCCCACAGATAATGGCAGGTTGAGGCCTACTTGTTCTCTCCTTGGACAACGAACCGCAACTTTTCCACCGGCACAGACTCGACGAACTGTGCAATGCCAGCAAAACCTTTGGACTATTATCCATTTAAATACCTATGCATTCCATAAATTTCAAACTTGATTTTTTCATATTTCATTCTTATTCATTAATGTAGACCCAATAAAATACTTTTTAATAAAATCTCTAGCCTCCATATACTTACTTTAGTAAGGATGCACAATGATAAAAAAGTTCCGGTAATCGATAATAGAAAAAATGCATGCAATATCAAACGAGAATTTTGCAACACATATTGCAATCTTTACTAACGGAGATCAACATTCATTCATTCAACCTCTAAATAAGTGAATACCGGTACTAAACATTTTGCGCAAAAATAATGGCAATATTTTATAATTGTTTCATAGAAAAATGTCAGTATCATTCACACTGGGTAATAATTATAAAGCGATGATGTGACTATGTTGAAGGTAACGCGTTTTCTTAAAAAAAATCGTATACATGCTATTCGATAATATTTTTATTATCGATTACCGAAATAATGTAGTATATATTGATTATAGTGTGCATCCCTTTTACCCTTCCAATAATTACCTATAATCACTCCTAGCTGTGGTAGGCCGATTTTCTAGAGCTGGAAGTGGGCCACAACACTTCAGCAGGCAGGAAGCAGTCCAAACTCCAAAGCAGCCTAACCAACAATCCACATTGGCAGACCCGTCCCATCACATCCTAACCCCAACAACTCTATCCTTCCTACATTTGCATTTAGCAGTAGGACTCTAGATTTCCATTGTGATGGTTAGTGATGGAACGTTGAAAATTTTCAATCCAGAACTAAAGATTTTCAACGAGGCTTGGAAATTTGTAATTTTTGTTTATTTTGTCAATAGTAGTACAGTAAAGTAATCTCACAAATAACAAAAAACCTGCAAAAAAAACCAGCCAAACCTTACACAATCAAAAGCAATGAGATTTAAAAGAAATGCCAAGCTTATGTACTCTCCTACATTTTTGCAATCCTAATACATAAATTCACTTTGTCCTGTGACTGCATCCTTGCAAAGCGTGGCAATATTTTATTTGCAACTATTGTTTTAAATGTAAAAGTTGGTTCAAATTTATTTTGTCCAGCTTTGCAAGGATGCAGTCACAGGGCAAAGTGAACTTTTGTATTCAGAGTGCAAAAATGTAGGAGGGTACATAAGTTTGGCATTTCTTTTAGATCTCATTGCTTTTTATTGTGTAAGGTTTGGCTGTTTTTTACAAGTTTTTTGTTATATGTGGGATCTCATTACTTTTTCAAGTTCCATTACAAAATTATTTGATAAAATAAAATTATTTTATCAAAGTCAATTTAATTGGTATGGTAGGCCTATTACCAATTAACAATAGAATTTAAAATTTAAAAAATGGCCTACAGGGTTGGCTTAGTCGCTTTGGTTTAATGTCCCCCACTGAAAATCAGTTACATAACTAAGTGGGTAGATTCTAAACACAATTTTTTTATTTTATATTTAATATCTAGTGGTCCAAAGACTTGTTTTTTTTAAACAATGTAGGTGATCATTGTCAAGTAACTATAGTTACTTGTTGATTATATTCTTGTAAAAGCAAATTGGCTATTTTCACTAGTACATACATTGTAAAATACATTACAGGAAAACCACTGGTATAGGCCTACCGGTACTTTGTCGTTTACAGTAGGCCTATAAACCATTTGTAGGCCTACCCTATGGCTTTTTAGAAAATGTTAAGTTGCAATTTTGTTATAAATGAATTAAATACTACAATACATGGCACATGTGTGTATATCAGGGGGCTGATACAGTGATCGGTATTGGTTGGTTCTATGATATATAAAATATAGTGGCCTGGTCCCGTACAATAGATAGCAGCCGTAGGCGGCATAACAAAGCATTCTCAAATATGTAATTTCTGTTTCAACTGTAATATACAATATTTATTTTTTTTTTGTCAGTCGAAAACTATGGATTTCATCAATGTTCATAGGAATTTGGAATTAATATTTTGATCCCCTTCAATTATCCAATAGCAATGTTTTAAATGCACACCGAATTTTCTCTTATCATTTACTGGTACAGGGTTCTACTGGTTAGTCCCAGCTTACTAACTATGAGTTCTAAACACAAGTTTTTTTTTTTTTAATTTTAAATATCTATTTTAAACATGTAGTATCCAGTACCTATATTCTAGCTGAAATTGGCATTTTCATAGTCTAATTTAAATCTCTAAAATTATAGCTCACTTGTGTTCATTTAGGCCTATAAAATTTGTTAGGCTAATGGCTTGTAGAAACTTAGCAGGATTTTTTATAATGAATTTAACAGTGATTGGTATATCAGGATAGCTAATCTATGATAAAAATAATGGCCATGTTACCGTCTAAAAAGTAGGACGATGTAGGATTAATGTTCTAGGAAGGAATAAATTGTTTAAAATGTCACATCTGACTACTAGCCACTAAGCTAATATTACCTACCATAACATTAATTCATCAGATCAAAACATTGTATGAAACTAATTACCAGTCCAGTAATAGTATGTTGAATGCCATGCTATGTTATTTGCAACTCGGCCATGCAGTAAAAATTTGTTTATAGCTGATCAGAACACCTGGTAGAGGGTGTTTTTAACACGACTTCGTGATTGTTCTAGTGTAGCTTAATCTATAGTAATTAGCACACCACATGTAGTGTTGTAGACTCTTGAGATATGGAAGATTTTATTTTCCCCTATTTACATTACTGATGCTATAGGCTAATTAACCGGGTAAATTTCATAATATTCACAGGGCCTACTGGAATAATACCATTGATCTAAAATTACCTGCTTTCGATAGTCACCTATGGTAATAGACTTATAAGTCCATAAGAACATAATTAATTACAGACTCTGACCAGAAACTAGATCCTAAAGCCAACAGGTTTTGTAATTCAGAATACATTTAATGAGTAATCTAGCATTGATAGTTAAAATTGTAACATAAATCTAGAACCTGACTATGAGCAATAAGGGATTTAACCGGTACATACGTTTAAAAATTGATGTTATTGTTTTAATTCAAACATAGGCCTAATGTCACATTCAACGTAGCAACTTGTGTGTAAATGTTACACTGCTACAATATTCCGTAGGCCTACCTACCCTAAATTACTGCTTTAGATTATTCCAGATAATAGCAACTTTCAAGAGCGTTCATAGCCACCTACCTAAATTACATGCAAGCCTACACGATGTATAGGCTACTGATCCTAGGAATCAAAGCATGGTCTTTTCCGGGACAATAGCAAATCAAGGCATATTATGCAGCTAGTGAATAATTGTTTATTGTCATACATGATATCACCAGTCAGTTAGGATGCCTGCTACGCTAGGTAGGCCTGCCTATAGGTACTTGAATTACCAGGTCCAACATTGTTTATTTAATTTGATGCTAGGCTAATGCTGTACTAATAGCACATTCACGTATTAACTGTTAAAACTCTTGAGCTTATCTACAACTGTGATTTCTGTAGGCCTACTAGCCACTACAATCTATTTTATATTATTATGGCATTTGAAGCGTAATTTGCATAGCCTAGCGAAGTCTTGGTCCTGCAATATGCGAGTATCTGATAAATAAGCATAGGCTGTCCCCTATCCATGCACTATACCATTAGCAACATCAGCCTACCATACCGTCAGGCTAATGGTAAAATGAAGTATCTTCCATGCAATGCACACACGTTGTTTTCGAAGGCCACTATCATTGGATTGCCACTACCGGGTATGAGCCTAGGCACTCCGGGTTAGGTTTAGGTAATAATTGTTCATAGGCATGGTACTCAAGGCCACTCCTACGCTCTTCTTTCTACATTGTGTAGCTAGATGCCTTACATCAGCTTGTCATTGATTGCTTAGGTATTTAATCTGTAAAAAAATCAGATTCGATTTTACAAGCGATCTGTGTTGTTTAGTCTGCCTTGAGGTCTACAGCACTCAACAAAATGTATGCTATTCACCATGTTGTGTACATGTTAGGCCTAGCCTAGTAGACCTTAAGGTCCTAGCCCATATCCTGGTATCCATAACTAAGCCATAGGGCTTACGCCCTACACTGCAAAATACCTGTAGACAAGACGTATAGCTAGTTACTACCAGTTAGGATCAGGCTAGATTAACTGTTGTAAATTCGGCTAGAGTGCTAGACCCCGTTATACGCTGCTAATTGTCAAATAAGTTGATTATAAAGATACAAAGGGCCACTTACGTTGGAATCGTCTTTACGATGTACTTAGTGATGGATTGAAACGGAGGAAATACTCATGGTCACAGCTTTTACAGTAAGCATCTTACCATAGGCATGAATAGTAACAATTTAGTAGCTATATATCAGATTTTTTCATATTTTAAAAACTTACGATGTATATGTAAGCCCTATGCGATTACATGAGTTTGTCACTGCACTCTTGGATTGTTACATCAAAGGTGAGATACACGAAGATTCTTCTTACTCGTGTGGTAAACCTTTAATAGCGTCATGCAGCCACGACAAAAATTTTAAAGCGTGCTCACTTATTTTCTTCCAAAGATGTAACGATAGCTGTGATGGTCAACAGACTATCACACACTTTATTACAGGACCTAACGAGTTATCCCGAACAAAGCTTTCAATGTAATTAGTTACTTATAGTCGTGTGTAAAGAGTGTAGATAACTCCGGTAGGAGTAAGTAGCTGGTATACATTAAAATTATAGATAGTTATAACGGGCCTGAGATTTTAAGTTTTTAATAGTCGTTGAGTAAGAGGGTAGTGTAGTATCACATTCGATAGCATGGATATACCCGTACTTTTTAATTTCAGTTGTATGGTTGAGTCTTGACTGATGAATTAGAGCTTCAATAATCTTTCTTTATGATGTACATTCGACGATTTAAACAGGAAATACGGACAAACTTTTCCAAAACATTTACAGGTATATTATAAAATCTTACGTCCATTTGATACATTGTTTTAATTCAATTTTAAAACTTTTAGTTGTTTTATCATTTTATGCACATTAATGCGATAAAACAGTTTTTACTTGGATTCTCTTAAAAAGAATTATTCTTCTTTGTTATATAACTAGACATCAGTACCACAAAATGTTTTTAAAAGGTCTCTCACTATGGATACCTCAAACGAATTAAAACACAAGGTTAACATGGTTTTAAGATACTTTTTCAAGAAACAAAAAGTATTTGTAATATATCTATTCTAGCATTATAGTATAGTAGTTAGATTAGTAGTAGTAGTAGTAGTAGTAGTAGTAGTAGTAGTAGTAGTAGTAGTAGTAGTAGTAGTAGTAGTAGTAGTAGTAGTAGTATCACTTCGAATAAACGAAGACAAGGTATATGAAAATCTACATTATTTTCTAATCAGTATGCATCTTATGTCGCTTGGGATTGTAAAAACCTTGTATGAAATAGTATTTATTTTAGTGCATCGATTTAAAATAACAATAGAAAACTATTAAGCATTGGTCCATGGAGTTTGTACCACTCTTCACGATTTGAAGAGTCGAGTGCAAACGGTCACAATAACTGACGCAAAGATCTAATAAAAGGTATGTGATGTAAACATTAATTGCGGTCATTCTGATCGCCCTGGTTTGCTAGGACTTGGTACACAATGTCTTAAACTTTCGTGTCCACGTTGTAATTTTTTAACTCATTTCACAAAAATGTCACGGATTATATGGCCTGATCTGGTTAAAAACATACACAGGCTACTTTTCACTTTACAAGGGAAATTTCTCTTAAAAATGAATTATTTCCCCTTTTTAATGTTTATAAAAATAGTTACATCAAAATGTTGTAGGCCTATACAAAATGTTATTAGCTATTTGGTGCCCGGTGGAGGCACAGATAATTTCAGTCTATTCTATACCATCATAACAGTGTCATATAGTCGCCTACTATAACACCAAGGTTGAACATTGTTATATATTGAATATAAAGTTTTTAAGCATAAGCCCGCTTTAAGAACATAGTTATTGCTTAATATAAATTCTCATTCATAGCATTTATAGTAAATAGTTAGTCTACCGCATAACGTACAATATTGTTAGTGATTTGTGACTTCCTTGCTGACTGAAACGACCATAATGCTTAACAAGTTAACAGTAGGCTTGTTATTTATGAAAAACCCGTGGTCCGCTTTGGTACAAATTTGTAGGTTTAGTGCACTGCAGCAATAAGTTATCTCTGACTGCAACATGTGAGGTATATATTGTTTCTTGACCAAAGATAAGTTTTAGATTATTACTTCGACAGACTTACAAGCGAAGAAACTCAGTAGGCTACAGTAGACACATTCATCCCGAAAAATTTGCTGGAATGACGACATTTATTTTTCTTTAAATTACAGAATGTGTGATATTGTTTAATGTCCCTAATTTAAATGCAATGGCGATGCTGTAGAACAAAGGAAATCTATGTTGTTTGTAAACTTAGGCTCACATTTCTTAGTTATTTCGTTTGTGTTTTTTGATCAAAATATAATGGTTCAGACATGTAGTTCGATTATACCTTGTCAAACTGCAAAATAAGTTTCAAACACTCCTTGGAGTTAAATCGTAAAACATGACATGCAGACAAAAATTGAGCGAGTTGGCCGAGAAAGTTTGTCCGCCCTATTTTTGATAATCGAAGTTGATATCGGTAAGCTAATGACTCGTGTTGATTCCCCAATGTGAGCTAGGGTGAGCTAGCTCGTCTGTTTTCCTCTCGGTGAGCGTGGAATGGAGCGAGCTCAGATGCGATTTATCAGGCCCATCTCTCCGCAACAACAACCCCCCCCCCCAACCCCTCACGCCGTACCCTCAGGCTTCAGTCAACAACACAGGCCAACATTGCCGCAAACAACAAGTCTTAGGTCGAGACACTAGCCTGCCAAATTTCCAAGCAACAACAGCGTAGCATCGACAATCTTCTTACTCTAATACCTAAAGGCAACACAAACAAAAAGACAAACTTGAAAATTAATCGATTTTCCAGTCAAAAAGCTCGATATAATTGATGCGTCGCTGCGACAGACAAACAGTTTCGAGAGAAATGACGTATCTTGGGGTAACTTCGTATAATATATTTGCGTGAAGAACCGGAAAGATAGAAAATAAAATGGAAATGCTAAAAAAACAAGCGCAAATAAACGAGGTGGTTGCAAAGAGAAATATCACACGCTTATAATGCTTTCACGATTTGGATATTCGGTAAACACTCCCGTAGGTGGAATTTTTGATATTTACTACAACCCATCCCAACCGGGGTTTTTGGATTTTGTGATTTCTGTTGGTCGGAAACACTCCCGTATAGGTGGAAATGTTAATATTTACTACAACCCATCTCGACCGGGGTTTTTGGATTTTGTGACTTCTGTTAGTCGGTAAACACTCCTGTAGGTGAAATTGTTAATATTTACAAGAACTCATCCCGACCGGGTTTTTTGGATTTTGTGATTTCTGATGGTCGGGAACACTCTCGTAGGTGGAATTGTTAATATTGTGACGCGTGGTTTTTTTGTGAGGAGCTACTCTCGGTAGGTGCTGTCACTACCTCCTGCACCTGGGTGGGGGGCGCTTGCTTGGCTGCGGTAGGTGTACACCACCTACAAAGTAACACCTCCGCGTCCCGGGACCTTGGACTCTTTACTAGTCCACCTAACCTGCACAAAATAGGATTGGATGCCGACTCGCAACTTCTAGTAATGTAGTCGACAAAACTATCATTCAATAGGTTTATTAAACAACAACAATAAAGAGAAGAATCAATCAGAAAGTAACAAACAATCATTACCAAGGGCTGTCTATAGAGAGGTCTACAAATGCTACTTAGATTGGCCTACTGAGACGCGAATCCAGGTGTGGTATTCCCACTCATACAGCCTGAGTCAACCAAAGACTGTGAGTGTGCTACTAAACAGCTTGGCTTACGAGTTCCTCCGTTGTATTAATATAATATATTAATATTAACCCAATCGAACACTGAAGTTGAGCAACTTTGGGCGTGATCAGGGTCACGTACACCGCTGATTATGTTATAGGTGGAAGATTCTAGAGCTATAGTATGTAACGGCTTCGTTCTCCTCCACGTCTAATAGGTAGTCCGGGTTTGTCGAGGAACCTTTATGATTGTCAAGGTTACACCGTCCTTTCGGATGGGACGTAAAGCCGTTGGTCCCCTTGGTTTTCGAAAGGAGTTAGCTACGTGCCGGTACCGTGAATTCTACCTACGGGAGTGTTTCCCGACTATCAGATATTACAAAATCCAATAACCCCAGTTGGGATGAATTGTAGTAAATATTATCAAATCCACTTAAGGGAGTGTTCCCGACTATCCAAATCGAGAAATAAACCCTCGCTCACACCTGCGTTAGGTAATGACATTATAAAATGTTTGGTGATCAGTTCAAAGGCAACAGATATTTGTTGCAGTCTGTTCTATCCATTCAGATCCATAATGCAATTCAGAGATATTATAAACGCTCATGTATTTGTTTGAAAATACATCTAGAGTTCGAGTCAAACTTTCGATATAATATGAATATTCATAAAAGTAAAAATTAAGATGCGTTTTTTTTACAGGTGTAGAAGGAGATATTTAAAATACGAAAAGATCTTATAGAGGGGTCAGACACCATTAGCAATCGTGTGATAAAATCATGTTACTTATATTATACCCGTTTTATTAATTTCGTCTCATTCCAAAATGAAATCATCTATCATTGAAACACATTTTGTCAGTTTGAGTGTTACTGGAAAACTCGATGCAAGATACTTCCCAGGTTTTGTTTTCATCATGCTATACGGTTTAGTTGTGTATGCAGTGGGTTCTGCTTTCCGTATAGGGAAAATTAACTCAATGCTATAGAATCGCAAAACTTAAGATAAGATTAACTAAGAAGATTAAGTTTACGATTCAAATTACTAATTGTTAGTTGTTACATTGAGGAATTTTGATGCGCCAAGACAATTGTACCATTACGAGTGCAAATGTAAAATTCGCTAATCAGGCAATTGTGTCTATTCTTGGTATAAATATGTATTTTATTTTGTCTCAAACACTTTACAACAGTTACAGCTAAAATATATATTGTTTCCTGGAAGTGTAATAATATGTGTCATAGAAGTTTTAGTTTTAGCCTCCTTCTTACACATTTTTACTTCCATTGAATGTATAGTGTAGTTAGAGACCTTCGTTGGAGTACCGCGCAGTAACGCCGAAAATGTGCTACAAGTTTTGACAGTCGACAAACAATCAAGCTCCGGAGGATCACGTGCCTCTCATTGAGGGACTAGCCGTTGTGCGGGGTAGATGCGTCATCCACTGGCGTAGGATCTCTAACTTACCTATACACTACTGACACAATGGTAATTACGCCATAATAAAAAGCTTACCTTAATGTTGACACGGTGATTTTCATTCAAGTGGAACACAAAGACGATTTTCGTTTTTCTCTTTCTGAAAAGAAACAAAACAAACACATATTACAATGAATTATATACATTACTGTTACTAATACTAAATCCGATTTATCTATACATAATATCCGAGAAAAAACCCTAACAAAAAAATAAATTTTGGTTTTTGAGGCAAGCATTCTTGTGAAACTGAATTGCAGTTTGATGTACAAATCGGATAAATAGGAAATTACAATGTTACCATTGGTTTATTCAGATTCTATTTGATCTTAGATGACAAAAATATCTGATCCAAATATTTAAACTGTATGGTTATCGTGGTAGAGTTTTCACATTAAAACTATCACAACGGTTCAAATATAATGATGTAATATCAGAAATACTATAATCTGATTTAGGTGTACCCCAAGGTTCAATATTGGGGCATTTGCTTATCCATATTTTTATGATAAACATTTTAAAAGAGCATTAAGAAGGCACTTCTCGCTACTCGTTCAGTACCTTGTTCCTCTTATTTGCCAAAAACGTACTTTCGTAAAAAAGATCTGACCCGACGAATATTTAAAGATAATGCGTTATACTTCACACATGGTTATTTATTGAGCTTAGATATGCTTGTATGCCCTTGAGAAGTTGATTTGTAAACAATTTGTTTACTAAACGAATCCACCAAACATGCTCAAAATATGGTGAGACTGGAAACGCATGGAAACGCATTTAAAGGTCAATAGCTTAGGAGCATAGATGTAGCTTTTCTTTACATTACAGTGTTTACTTGAGTCTTCTGGCTCTAATTTGTTTTGTTTGTCTCATAGTTAGTCCCTTTTCCGTGAGCAATATTTTGTGCCCAATTCTGGCCGGAAAGAGATATTGACACAAATGAAATAATAAGGTTAGAACATTCTCTTGTGGAATCTGTAATTATGGGTATAGGGCTATAGAGTGCTACGTCCAGAACGTACTTGCAAAACATTGGCCACCTACAAAACCGTTAAAAAAATATGTAACCAGTTACATATGGCAAAAATTGCAAAGGAAATTCAATGGTTGTTGATCAATTGCACAAATAGTATAATAAAACTAATAACTTACTGCCATTCCAAATATAACTTAATTTTAATACTACATATACGCATGAGACAAGAAATAGAGATAGATTATTAATAATGGTAAATAGTTACAACTATTGCAAAGTATTTCTCGATTACTACCTTTGGTTGTAATCTGATTTTAATGCGCATAGAAAGAATTTTCCTCCAATGCAATTTAGTGCTTATGGACAGTCAAATATAGCATTTTTGAGGAAATAACGATAAAAGAAAACAAAATTATACGATAACAAACACTTTTTGGCCGCCATTTTCCAATATGGCGGCCGAAGATCCTTTCCGATCATAGGGGAGTTTTTGAATCTTGTTGAGGAAGGGGTTAAGAAGGTCTCTGCAAAAATTCAGCTTGTTGGAATTTTTTTCCTCTAAACGCCAATATAAGGTATTTTTGACAAGACTAAAATTAGATAAAAATATTACAATTAGTACACCTATCCATGAAAAGCTTCGAGGTCTCGTTCAATCGTTCAACAAGACATTGTGTCTGATTTCTTTCATCTCCGTTCTCAGCAACCAACGCGACACTTTAACGCTCCTCCACCCCCCTCACAAAAAAAAACACAATTTACTATAATGTCATGTTTTGTGATATTGATTTAGTAAATTCCGGTATAAAACCTTGATGACGTGATACTATTGATACTATTTATCATCGTAATCTTTTGTGAGCGTCGGCAATTGTTCGAAGAGAGAGAATGTCATGACAATACGCCCGCCTAGATCGATGTCATAGCTTAGATAAACAGAGTGGCAATCGATGTGTGTAGCGTTGCCACCTAATAACCTGAGCTTGTTTCTTTGATATTGCTCATGAAGCGATCTTAATGAGCTGGGTTGACGGACCGAAAGAATAATAATATGCACGTGGTACAGCGGGATGCTGTATTGGAAGAAAACCACATATCTGTGTGGACGATGCTATACATCCGGAAGGGGAATTGATGTATCAAAAAGCAAACATCACTATTTATTTTATTTTACATAAACAAAGAATAAAACGTGATGCATGTATATTGTTATAAATAGGCCACCTCGACGCAAGGGTAGGCCCCGTATAGTCAGACCGACTCCACACACTTAAACCAGACAAAAACATCAGCTTGCCATGGCTTGCCATGTCCTCCTCTCCATCCTCCTCAGTCTTCCCACACTTCGATATCGCTCACTTGTCGATTGCTTCGGGGATTTGTGTTTAACTCCCCCAGTATAAATCAGTTATATGACTGAGTGGATAGACTCAAAATACGAATGTATTTTATTTATTTATTTATTTATTTATTTATTTATTTATTTATTTATTTATTTATTTATTTATTTATTTATTTATTTATCTATCTATCTATCTATCTATCTATCTATCTATCTTATCTATCTCTATCTATCTATCTATCTATCTATCTATCTATCTATCTATATCTATCTATCTATCTATCTATCTATCTATCTATCTATCTATCTATCTATCTATCTATCTATCCATCATCATCATCTATCTATCTCCATCCATCATCATCCATCTCATCCTATCCATCCATCCATCCATCCATCTATCTATCTATCTATCTATCTATCTATCTATCTATCTATCTATCTATCTATCTATCTATCTATCTATCTATCTATCTATCTATCTATCTATCTATCTATCTATCTATCTATTCTATCATCGATCGATCGATCGATCGATCTGATCTCATCCACCCAAATCATCCGTCCATCCATCCATCCATCCATTCATCCTCCATCCATCCATCCATCCATCCATCCATCATCCATCCATCCATCCATCCATCCATCCATCCATCCATCCATCCATCCATCCATCCATCCATCCATCCATCCATCCATCCATCTATCTATCTATCTATCTATCTATCTATCTATCTATCTATCTATCTATCTATCTATCTATCTATCTATCTATCTATCTATCTATCAATCTCTTGTTTTATTATTATTATTTGTGATATAAATAAAAGAAAAGAAATAGTTGTTATCATATTAGACCGGAGCTAATACATGTGGAGTCTCTAGAAACAAAATTGACATCACTCCATTAAAAAAGCCAAAATCGACAGTTTTTGCACTAAAAACTCAATTTTCGGTGTGGACGACCTAGTAATAATTCTAATTTTAAGGGATGGTAGAGGGCACTAGGGGTGAAATATCGTTTGCCTCCCAACGGAATAGTAATTCTTATATCTAGGGCGACGGTCGTCGCCCGGCAGACAAGCGCATGCGACTGCTTAGGCGACACGAACTCCAGCCCTATATACAGCTACGAGAGTTGGGGGGTTTTCAGCTATCTGCACACGCCGCCCCGAAAGAGTTACAATCTTGAAACTCGGTATATGACCTGGTATGTGGACCATAACATACCAAAAAAAAATCAACTCGATCCGACAACTCGTTCTGTGTTAAAAAAGGCTCTCAACATCGTCAAATTCCTTTCGGCTGGCTGGTGGCTGGGTGGGTGGCTGGCTGGCTGGCTAGCTAGTTCTCCGCGGAGATTAATTTAGCCTCCAAAGAAAACGGTAAATCTTAGAACTATGAAACTTGGACCACACTTAGATGTACTTCAGACGCAGTGACTTTTGCTTTCAAAACCAAAATCGGGTAACAGGGACCGGAGAAAATCAAAATTTGGATGATAATCAAAACGCGTAATCACCAAGGCGTGGTAATTTGTACAAACTTGAAATTAAACATGCTATTAACCATTATAAATATCTTGCATCCAAAACACAAGGGGCTAAATTTGGGGATAACCATGGGCCCAAAAATGACAAAAAACATATCTGAACTTTAAGAAATGAATCATTCAAAGAAAAAGCTACAACTGAGATGTTTCAAAGTGGAATACATTTTGATATCTCTCATTCTTTATCAATTTTGAATATGGAAAGCAAAATTGGGTAACGGGTACCGGAGAAAATCAAAATTATCAAAAGTTAGTAATTCCGTACTCTTATGAATAATACGCTATACTGAGAAAACAGTTCATCTTAGAATTTTGAAACTTGGGCCGCACTCAGATGTACCTCATATAACCAAAACCGGGCAATTGGGACCGGGGAAAATCAAAATCAAAATCAAAACGCGTAATTACTCAGGCGTAGTAATTTTTACAAGCTTGAAATTAAACATGCTCTTAACCATTATAATTATCTAGTGCTTAAAACACAAGGGGTATCTTTGGGGGGACCGTGGGCCGAAACATGTCAAAAAACAACTTTGAACTTAACAAATTTAATCATTCAGAGTCCATCATGCACACCTTGATAGCAAACGAACAACAAAAAGATGTAATATCCAACCAAATACCAAAAATAGTAAAAAAAAAAAAAAAAAAACGGCAGCCAAGCTCGCCTTCAAAACTCTTCGTCTGTGAATGCTGTGAGATATAGAAGTTGAGCCAAGCTTTTTATTCTTTCTCCCTAGTTTCGCTTTGAAAATAAGTAAGATCATTTCGCCTGTTGACGAGCGCCAAGCCAACGATTTTCGTGGTAAAAATGTAAAATTTTAAAACTCGAAATCATAAAAAAATGGCTTGGCCATTGAATTTGGTTCATGGGCAAGAATTTTTTTTTATGATTTCGAGTTTAAAAATTTTACTTTTTTACCACAAAAATCGTTGGCTTGGCGCTCGTCAACAGGCGAAATGATCTTACTTATTTTCAAAGCGAAACTATAGGGAGAAAGAATAATAAGCTTGGCTCAACTTCTATATCTCACAGCATTCACAGCCGAAGACTTTTGAAGGAGAGCTTGGCTGCCGTTTTTTTTTTTTTTACAAATTTTTGTATTTGGTTGGATTCTTATCTACTGCCATGGGTTTTGCCGCAATGGGTGGCCATTTTGGGTTAGAGCTATGAATTATTCCAATTTTAGGGGAAGATTGAGGTGGTGTTGGGGGTAGGATATCGCTTGCCTCCCGGCGTATTTTAAATTCTAAAAATTTTATCTACCCCCATGCCAAATTTCGCGCTGGTATCCGACTTTGCAGCAATTTTTTTCTGCTAACAGCTCTCACTACAGCTAATATTGCATAAATCGAGATTCTGAGAGGTTACAGTATTTTTTATTTAATGTTATCACAACGTTCGCAGTGCATTCATATTATGTGCACCAGAAAAGAAGTGAGAAAAAAATTACATGACTAAATTCTTTTACACAATGTTGTTGGATGAGCGAAGCGAAGACTTCAATTTCAATGACCCCCGCAAAAAAAATTAGCTCGGGTGCTTTTTTTTGTTTGCTTGTTTTTTTTGTTTTTTTTTTTGTCTGTTTGTTCGCACTCTACCGGGCAAACTGCATTATGTGATCTTGATGAAAATTTGTGGGGACCTTCGAAATCTCTGAATTTAGACTTGGCACGTTTTGGGTACAATCGATCAAATATTTCTTATGATTATCATACTTTTACGATTTTTCCGATTTTTAATGAGATATTTTCGTGATATTTGGCCCGCGACCGGGCAAACGGCTACTCCGATCTTGATGAAACTTTACAGGAACGTTTAAAATCACTGAAATTATATATTTTTCGATTTTAAAGACGTCTGAAGAAATATTTCTCATAGAAATCGTACTATTACGATTTTCCCCCGATTTTTAATACGATATTTTCGTGATATTTGGGCCGATTCCGATTAAACGGGTGGGGCCAGAACATTAATACTTAACATTCACATTAAGATTATGGTGATGGAGTACCTTTTGAAAGAAAATGTTGAAAAAGATGGTCAAAATTCACAGAAATAAAGGTTTTGATATAAGCCTTTTAGAGGTGTATAATTAGCTTGTAATATCAAGTAAAAGCTGCTCATCCATCAACGCGACTGGAAATAGCGTTCTTAAAGCGGCCTAGTGTAATGTGCTATATGTAAACCATCGACGAGACGTAAGGTCATAGGTGATACAACTAGACCTAGCTCTCTTAATATGGTCGATTATGTACATAAATAAGAGAGAAAATGCAAACACAAATTTTGTCTATTGGTCAATTTATCGAACGATTATTTGTATTTTTGAATTTTAAATTTAAAAAATATACATTTTTTTTTTAAACATTTACTTTTGTTTAAATTTATTCTTGATATCTAGTCTTACCACTAACCATCAATATAAAACGAAAAATGGATTAGGAAAAAAATTTGATCGACATCTTGTGGAATTTTTATGATATATGATCTAGACTGCAGACCTCAATATTACTTACAAAAAAAAATGGGAATTAATACTTAATAATCCATTAATGGAGCAACCAGATTACAAAAATATTATTTTTATAGTTCAATCTATCCATATAAATTATAAATCAGTAGGTCATTAAGTACGTTTTGATTTTCTACTGTTGCACCATTTTCACGAACAATAACAACTTTTTTGGTTATTTGAACATGTTTGTGTTAATTTCTTTGCAGTCCAGGACAAATGCTGTGCGATTTTGATAACATTTTCAGACAGCCTTGAAAATCTCTTTAATCACGAGAAAATCGCACATTTCCTCTATTTCCACTTTTGAAACTTAAAATCATAAAAAACGACAATTAAGTAAAAAAATCTTCAAAACACATTATCATTCTAGTTTACAGTTTGCTTTTATTTTTGGTTGAAAGTTGAAACTACTTTCAAAATATAATAATACTAACATTGAAAAAATGAAGTTGGATTAAATGCTCATCCTTAAACACTAATGTACCTACTTAAAAGTGCAATAAACCTTTTTTTTATTACTGTTGTTATTGAATAAGTTTTACAAATCCTAATTATGACTAAAAACATAGAACTAACTGACCAAAAAATCTGAAAATTTATGCTTGAATAAGAATTTTAAGAAAGAATTTTAGGATTTTTAAGAATAAATGGTAAATAAAAGCGAAAGAATATAGTTACCTGCAAATCGATATAATATAAAATAAAAAAGTCTATAAACCAAGTCCAGAGTTATGTACATTTGAAGACAGAGTAAGCGTTTCAGTGATCGCACATCCACAAACAAAATGGCCTCTAAAAAAGACTGATACCACAATTCGAAGTGACATACTACCTGGGAATGTTTCACAAGGTGAATACTAACACAAAGTGAAGAAAAATTTGAGATATCAATGGGGTGAGCGAAACAAAATTTTACAGGTCCTTCAAGAAGCTGTCGGACTAAATATATGCATTTCTCTACACAAAATCTACACAATTTGTTGATAGAAATGGTACATGACGGCTATAAATAGTGCAACATTTAAAAAAATAAAGACAAAATTGTTGCAGAAACAAAATTATTGTTGTCAACACACGAAACTTGGCAACCATGTGCGATATTCGGTATTCAATCGAGATATTCCTTTGTCGCATTATAGGATTGTGTAAGGCCAGCTCAGCCAGCTGTGCTCCGTAGTTGTGGTCCTGTTGCCGTGAGGATGTTTGCTCTGGGGTTTATTTCGATATCTCCTATTGTACACAGCTACACTACAACAATATTATTCGCATACCCCCCCCCCCCCTCCCCACGCCCCCCAAAACTCGCCCCGAAGTCACCCTACACCGTCCCGACCCACATCCACCGCCCAACCTTGCCGGTTCTGAACGCTCAAAACGATTAAATAAATAATTAATTCTTCCCTTGAAACACGTAACAAGATGCGCACGTTAGCAATACTTGGAGCATTTCAGTTGAAACTCGAAGTCAACTTCGACCATCCCATTGTTTCTGAACCACTTTCATACATAAATAAACACCGGAAAATACAAGCAATCGTCAATACAGAAATGTTTAATCACGTTGTACTAAACGCCTGCCTTGCCTGAGCAACGCCCTGGGTAGCCATTCTGTCGCAATAGTAAAACGTTCCTAGTAAATAATAAATCTTGCTGCATGTAAATATTTGAGGACAATTTCTCTTAAAGTGACTTTTGAATATCATTCTGTCCCTAAGTAATTCTGTCTCTGTACAAAGGTGGTTTGTTATAGAAAAACATCGATTAGGTAATAACATAGTGAACCATAACTTAGAAAGAAATAATCTCCTTTACAGATTTATTTCACTGGTTAACAATGGACACTTGCGTAACTCCAGGTGTGCAAATTCGTATTCCCGGTGAAACTGCTCGTCTCACCTCCTGAGGGACACGAAGATATATCACCTCTGGGATGTCAACCGGGGTTTACCGAGCGGGGCTTAGTGTCCGGGGTTTAACGAGCGGGGCATAGTGTCCGGGGTTTACCGAGCGGGGCTTGGTGTCCGGGGTTTACCGAGCGGGGACTTAGTGTCCGGGGTTTACCGAGCGGGGACTTAGTGTCCGGGGTTTACCGAGCGGGGACTTAGTGTCCGGGGTTTACCGAGCGGGGCTTAGTGTCCTGGGTTTACCGAGCGGGGACTTTGTGTCTGGTGTTAACTGAGCGGGGACTATGTGTCTGGAGTTAACTGGGCGGGGACTAGGTGTCTGGAGTTAACTGGGCGGGGACTAGGTGTCTGGAGTTAACTGGGCGGGGACTAGGTGTCAGGAGTTAACTGAGCGGGGACTATGTGTCTGGAGTTAACTGAGCGGGGACTAGGTGTCTGGGGTTTACTGAGCGGGGTCAATGTGTCCGGGGATAACCGAGCGGGGACTTAGTGTCCGGGATTTACCGAGCGGGGACTTAGTGTCCGGGGTATATCGAGCGGGGACTTAGTGTCCGAAGTTTACCGAGCTAGGATTTTAGTGCCCCGGGAAACGAGCGGGGTTAGGTGGGGGGTTTTTTGATCGGGGATTAGTGTCCGGGGTTTACGAGCGGGGACTTAGGTCCGGGGTTTATCAAAGGGGGACTTAGTGTCCGGGGTTTACGAGGGGGGTTTAGTGCCCGGGGGTTTACGGGAGCGGGGATTTTGGGTCCGGGGATAAACCGAGCGGGGCTTAGGGCGGGGTTTACCGAGCGGGGATTAGGGCCCGGGGGTTTTACGAGCGGGATTAGGTTTGGGTTAAAACCGAGCGGGGATTTAGGCCGGGGATTTCCCGAGCGGGGATTTAGTGCCCGGGGTATATCGACGGGGGACATAGTGTCCGAATTTTTCCGGGGGACTTAGGTCCGGGTTTTACCGACGGGGAATTTTTGTGGGGGTTACTGAGCGGGGACTAGGTTTTGGGAGAAAACTGGGGGGGGGAAATTGGTCTGGTGTTAACTGAGCGGGGATATGGTCGGGGAACGGGGCGGGGGACTATGTGGAGGATTTAATGGGGGGGATGGTTTTGGGAATTAACTGAGCGCGGACATGTGCTGGATTTAACTGAGGGGGGGATTAGGGGGTCTGGAGTTAACTGATGGGGGGGACTATGTTTTGGAGTTAATGAGCGGAGACTAGGGTTGGTGAAAACTGAGGGGGGACTATGGTCGGAGTTAATGAGGGGGATTGGGTGCGGGAGTTAACTGAGGGGGGACTATGTGTCTGGAGTAACGAGGGGGGGATAGGTCTGGATTTAAACTGGGGGGGATTAGGTGTCTGGATTAACTGAGCGGGGACTAGGGTTTTTGGATTTAAGAGCGGGGACTATGTGTCTGGGTTTAACTGAGCGGGGACTAGTGTCTGGAGTTTACTGAGCGGGGACTAGGTGTCTGGGGTTTACTGAGCGGGGACTAGGTGTCTGGGGTTACTGAGCGGGGACTAGGTGTCTGGGGTTACTGAGCGGGGACTATGTGTCTGGAGTTTACTGAGCGGGGACTATGTGTCTGGAGTTTACTGAGCGGGGACTATGTGTCTGGAGTTTACTGAGCGGGGACTTTGTGTCTGGAGTTTACTGAGCGGGGACTATGTGTCTGGAGTTACTGAGCGGGGACTATGTGTCTGGAGTTAACTGAGCGGGGACTATGTGTCTGGGGTTTACTGAGCGGGGACTATGTGTCTGGAGTTAACTGAGCGGGGACTGGTGTCTGGGGTTTACTAGCGGGGACTAGGTGTCTGGAGTTTACTGAGCGGGGACAAGGTGTCTGGAGTTGAAAGTTGAAAGTTGTCTGGTCATCAATCCTGGGAGCACTGATAACATCATCAGCTACAGACATCAAGGCAGCCTCCTTTGTCATGTCATCGGACATGACTCCACATTATTCCAAAACGCCACATGCATATGGTTTACCCAAAATTCACAAAGCTTACCTACCCCTACGTCCTATTGTTAGTGCAAGAGTATCACCTTTTAGCAAGTTGTCTACGCTTATTTTAAACATCCTGAGACCCATTGGATCTAGCATCAGATCGTCTGTGAAGAACTCAAGGGCACTAGTTGAGGTATTAAAAGACATTCCAATATTTGGTGACTCTAAAACTTGTGAGTTTTGATGTTGTCAATTTATTTCCAAGTGTACCTGTTCAGCAAACATTAGCCATTGTTTAGGACAAACTTTCCGCTGACACATCTTTATCATTGAGGACGCTAATACCTGTTCATAGCATCATGGACTTGCTAGAACCAGTTTTATTCTCTTGTTATTTTGAGTTTGATAGGAAGTACTACTATCTGCAACTTGATGGTTTAGCAATGGGAAGTTGCCTTTCACCGTTGCTTGCTGATGTTTTCATGGATTCGTTAGAAACTTCCGTTTTACAAAATTGTCCTCTTAATCTACAGCTTTGGAAAAGTTACGTAGATGACATCTATTGTGTGTATAGGGGTAGCCGTGACAAAATGCCAATTCTTTTTGCTGACCTTAATGCTCAACATCATAACATTAAATTCACCTTCGAGGAAGAACAAGAAGGACGTCTACCTTTCCTAGATGTGAGCATACAAAGAGATCAAGATCATTTGACAACTACGATGTACAGGAAACCGACACATACAGATCAGTACACTAGGAAAACGCTTAAGTCCCGCCGCGTTGTTGGATGAGCGTAATTGGTGCATTGAGTAGCCAAGTGTTATGCGGATTTTCTGTTGTTCTGTGAAAAAATCATTACTAAGTTGAAGATTTTTTTTAAATTCATTTAAATTAATTTTTTTTTTTTTTAATTAATCGTAATTTTAAAAAAGAAAAAAAACTTAAAATATCGATTTTCACAAGAAATAATTATTCAATTGTACTCAAATTTCACACGAATAAATTAATTTATAAAATTAAGGTTCTGTGAAAAAATCATTTAAATCGGATAAAGCATGTAGGTGTTATAAGTCGATGAAATATTTTAAAAAATTGCGATTTTCATGAGAAATAATTTTTTGATTGCGCTCAAAAACGTGTCAGTTCTAAGTTCAGAGATTTTGAAGGCCTCCATAAAATTTCATCGCAATCGGAGTATCGGTTTAGCCGGAATCGTGTGGACAAACAGACAAAAATACAAAAAAAAAGAAAACATTCCGGAATTTTTTCTCCAGTGTGGTAGAATGGAATCTTCGCTTCGCTCGCTACGCTCGCTACGCTCATCCAATCAGAGCTGACTCTTGTCATCCTGCTCATGTCAAGGAAAGCGTGGTGAAAGGTTTTGTCTCCCGAGCACATTCCATCTGTTCGTCCCAAGAAGGCCTTCAAAATGAACTTTTCCACATCATGGACGCTATGGAACGGAATGGTTATGCCAGAAATTGGTCAAGGCATTATGTTTCCCAAAACCTGATGATGAGTTACCTCTTGACCAATCTCTTGAAGTAATCAAACCGAAAGTACTAAAAACCATTGGCATGGCGTACTATCCAAATCTTTCTGAGAAGATTAGAAGAATAATGACATCTTTTGGCATTCAAGTGGTTTTTGGCTTTTCTGTTACACTAAGGAGTTTTCTAACCAAAACGAAACCGTTTGACCCGACACAAGCTTCCAAAAACTCCATTTATGCTATTCCGTGCCAATGTGGATCCTTATACATAGGTGAATCTAAGCGACCATTGGCAGTTCGGGTGAAAGAACACAAGAACAATGTAGTACAGCGGAAAGTACATAATTCAAAAATCGCAGAACATGTATATGAAAACCATCATTTCATCAATTGGGATATTACCTATGCAATATGCCAAGAATCCAAGGAAGCTTGTTTCATGGCATGTTCTTCTAATGTCATGAGTACTCCTAGCGCCCATTGTCCTCCAATATGGAATAGGTTCTCTCCCAAGGTAAGGCCTAGTGCATTGCCGTCTAAAACTGGATGTTTTGACGTTTTGGAGTTCATGTTCTTATCCTCACCTATCATTTGTACATAAATTATTTCTGCAATGTTTTATTTTCATTTTAATCATAATTTGTTGGCATAAATGTTTCATGGTCGTTTTTGTTATTTTTTATTTATTTGTAGTGTTGAAACATTGCTTTGTTCAACCCAGTTTGATAAAGACACTAGACTGTGTGTCGAAATATTACAATTAATTATTTATTTTAAGAACAGTGTACGTCCAAATAATTTCATTTAACAATCAATATACCTGTTCTACTAGTTTCAATTTATAGCCTCCTTTGTGTTATTAATTTATAACTGCGATGCTTAAACCTTCTAATTATCAATGAGTGAGATTTAATTTGGAATCATTGTAATAAAGTAATTTCCTCTACTGGAATGCTAACATCCATACCGTGTACGTTCTAAAAAAAAATATTGATATACCATACAAAAATGCAAAAACTTGCAAAAAAGGGGCCAAGCCGAAAACGAGGAAGATACAAGTGGCTCAACTGCATCAAGTGGTGAGATCTAGAAGTGTGGCCAAGCCCATTTTTTTGTTTAAAATAATAAATATATATATTTATTAATTATATTATAAATAAATAATATATCAATATCCATATTATTATCTAACTATAATTATGAAATAAATATATAAACGAAAATAACATAAACATTAAATACATTTATTGAAACATTTACATGTGGAAATATCAAAATAAACAGACTTTATTCAAAATTAAAAGTTTGGTCGATGGATTTGGATTGGTTACGCTTTGGTTAGTCAGTAACGAAAACCAAGTTAAATATCGCCAAACAAATT